>JBBPKK010000844.1:0-15404 GCA_038089215.1 Tylopilus vinaceipallidus
TGTGTCCTGACAGTTTGTAAGTGGCTGTGTCTGTGCTGTTGGTGTGCTTGCATCCATGCTCACTCCTCTTTCATTCCTTGTGTCCTGACAGGAAGTAAGTGGCTGTGTCTGTGCTGTTGGTGTGCTTGCATCCATGCTCACTCCTCTTTCATTTCTTGTGTCCTGACAGTTTGTAAGTGGCTGTGTCTGTGCTGTTGGTGTGCTTGCATCCATGCTCACTCCTCTTTCATTCCTTGTGTCCTGACAGGAAGTAAGTGGCTGTGTCTGTGCTGTTGGTGTGCTTGCATCCATGCTCACTTCTCTTTTATTTCTTTTTTTTATGGCAGAGAGTAAGTTGTTTTCTTTTTTACTCACATTATGGGCATGCTTACACATATATCTGCATTTATTATTTATTTGATCAATATTTCTCCATATACTATTTTTCAAATATAGTTTTCCTCTTTCTGTACTGTTTCAAACCAGCAATCATCTTATCAGATGGTATGTCTTTTCTCAATATTCTATTATTCATTTACTTACATTTTCATAGCTTCATGGCTCTAATGTCCAAAAAGCTTGTCTTCTTTCTACAGGTAATTTTCATCATTTTCTTGTTCAAGCACCATTTAATTCTTGTATTAGTCATGCTTCTTGTTCTTGTACACTCTTTTTATTCTTGGAATCTGCAGAAAAAAAAGGATCACCTTTCAGCTTCCTTCAAACAACTCCTCAACTGTCACCACTATCAATTGATCATCTCTTCTGTGGATCAAGCTGTTCTATCCTGTGAAAGTGATTGTGATTTGTTATGTGATCAGATTGTTGAAATTGTTTTGAAGCATCCTTTGGGTATGATTACAGCTGTAGTAATGTTCAATACTCATTTATCAGCCACAGATCATCCTACACTGGCACTCTCTCAAACCAAGAAAATGCATTCTTTCACTGATCTGTTGAGCCAAACTATGAACAGTATGTTTCATTTTACTTGATCAACACATGACAATAGCCACCAAACTGATGTTGAAAATGTCAACACTTCAGCATCAGACTCTAAGTCAATGCAAGCTCAGGATATGGTCACCAAAAACAAGAAATCCCTCTTTCAGAAAGCTGGTAGTTGGTTTAAACATAAACACCTCTAATCAACAGAGTTGTTAAGCAGCATACTTTTTACTGTAAAAATGTTGTAGTTCCTCAGAATCTTGTTGAGTTTGTAGATAAATTCAAATTTACATATGTGTGAGCTCTACATACATGTTACTGTTTTTGAGTTGCATGAGGTAGGACTAGATGTTATATATGACTACTGGTGGGCCCCTGAGGCATGTTAACACTTGTGACTCTGACATGGAGGATGTAGTCACTTAACACCTTTATTAGAATTATAATACAAAACGAGTCCTCTTTAAATCATTAGAAAACTATACCACAATGTAGGGCTGACCTCCAGGATCATTATGAGCCCCTAATCATCAAAATCAGCAGTCAGGCTTTTGAGATAAAAATCAAACAAGGTGCTTTATAGTCAAATGTTGGTATAGCCTCAGAGTAATTCTTCTGGGACTTGTAATCATTTCTAATTGATTCAGAGAACTTTAAAACTCCTATGAAAAATGCTAGTATGATGGCCAGGGAAATATATAATATGATATGTATAAGCAAAAGGAGGAGACAAGAAAGATGCCATTTTTGCAAACAATTTTTTTGACCTTAGAAAACATTACTATCATGTTCAGAGGTTTTTATAACATCTAGAAGAGTGTTTTATGTGTCTATTTATAGCCTCTACCACTCTGGAAAAATCAATCTTTTCAGAGGGTATTTGAAAAAAACTTGTATTGGATCAGAATAATTCCTCTGGGTTTTTTCACCATTTGTAATGGATATATATGGCTTGAATCTACTCAGGAAAAATGCTAACATAGTGCCTATCTTATATTCTATAAATGGATAATAAGGAGGGGAAGAAGGGCAAGGATTGGAAAAAGAAAGACTCTTGGCTTACAAAAAATTGGTACCTTGTTTAGTGGTATCTATATTGGTTGGAAAAGTTGATAGCATAGTGTCTGACTGTGTATTACATGAACAATCAATCTAATGAAGAGAAGAGGGAAAGAGATATATGGTTGATTTGAACAGATGATTTTTCTGAGCTTAGAAACCATTACAACCTTGTTCAAAGGCCTTAATAAAAGTTAGGATAGTGTTCTATATGATCATCAGTAGCCTCTGTCACTCTAGAAAAATGAATGTTTCCAAAAGATATTTGAAAAGATCAGAATGATTTCTCTTAACTCTTTCACAATCTAGAATGAATATATGTGTGTTGAATCTACTGTTAACACAGTTGTTCATCTTGTATTATATAAATAGATAATCTAAAGAAAGAAGAAGGAAAAGCATTGAAAAAAGCAATACTACTCTGAGCTTTCAAAGAATTACCATCCGCTTATAATGATCATAAAAGCCAATATTGTGGTGTCTGACTTCATGATTAGTTTGAAGGGAGAAGGGGATGGAATGTAGGACTATCAAAAAATATAACTTTTTGTATGTAGAATACATCCCCATTCTGTTTGAAGATGATATTGGTTAGAAAGGTTTCTAAGTCTAAGAGAGTAATCTAAGAGGGAGAGAGGGTAGAATTGGAAAAAGAGCTGTCTATGGTTATAAAACATCACCATCTTGTTTGAAAATATCTATGTTGATCAGAAAGACCTCTAGAATGCCCTCTAAGCTTCTATTATACTAAGAAGAAAAGAACTCTCTATGGTTATGAAACATCACCATATTGTTTACAGATACACTAAGCAATAAAACTGCCCCAATGTTAGTAATGATCTGGTTGTTAGGCAAACAGCTAGAGCAGTTTTAATGCTAGACTCCTAATCCCAGATATCATTAGAATGCTGTGATAAAGGGCTATCCAAACATATATACATTGCTTAGATAATTCCTTCTATATTTCCAAATTAATCCACCATACTCATTGGGACAGTTTTGTTGCTAAATATTTGCACTATCAAAATGAAACCATATGAGAAAATATTACATAAGAGTAAAGTCATGTGACATACAAAAAGTTCAACATGATGTAAACAAATCAAAATATTTTCTCCATACCCATCATCATAAAATCACTTTCTGTTGACTAAACCAACCAGATTGTTGCTTTTTTGGAATCTGGTCATTCTATTCATCAATTTTCTGCTATTACTGGCTTTGGCCACTCTACTATTCACAGAATATCTTTCAAACAGTGTTTCAACTTGCCCAAGTCCTCTGGTGGCTGACCATCTCTGGTTACTCCTACAGACATATGTCATGCTATTTGCCTTATTGGCACTGGAAAAGCCAAAAATGCTGTTTAGGTCACCAAAACTCTTTAGGACATTAAGGACCACTCCATCTCTCCTTAAACCATTTGTCATCACCTTAGAAAAGCTGGCATGAAGGCTGTAGTAAAGAAGAAATATCCTCTTCCTTCCAAGCATCATAAGCAAGCAAGACTATATTTTGCTTTAAGCCATCAGGACAGGACTATAGAAGATTGGAAGTGAGTTATATGGTTAGATGAGACCAAGATTAATTGCATTAGGTCAGATGGTAAGAGGTGGGCATGGAAAAAGACAGGTAAGGGGTTGAATGACAAGCTGGTGCAAAAGACAGTCAAGTTTGAAGGAGGATCCTTGATGATATGGGGTTGCATGACTTGGAAAGGAGTTGGGCTGGCCCACAAGATTGATGGTAAGATGAATGCTGAGCTCTACACTTGGATTTTAGAGGATAAGTTGCAACAAACTCTCCAATATTTTGAGTTAACTCCAGATGACATTGTCTTTCAACAAGACAATGATCCCAAGCATACTAGCAAATGAGCCAGACAGTGGTTTTCTGACCATGGATATGAGGTTATGGTACAGTATGGCCAGCTCAGTCTCCAGACCTCAATCCCATAGAACATCTACATATGGTTTCTTTTCAAAAGAAAGCTAGCTAAGTATGCAGAGCCACTTTCAGGAATGGTAGAGTTTTGGAACAGAGTACAGGCAGAATGGGAGGAGATTGGGGTGGAGGAGTGTCAGAAATTGATTGAGAGTTTTTTGGCTTGAATCTTGGTCTTATATGGTATTGTAATATATAAATTGTGCATGTGGAGGGCAAAAGGGGGTATTACCTGGTGGTAACATGATTGGAGAAAAATAGATAGCAGGACAAGAGCATGAGAATGTGGTGAATTGTACCAATGTTAGTAGTAAATTGTAGGGTTGGAAAAAGACAAGATGAGATTGGGATGAAAGTGTACCAAGGCCAGTAATGAAGTATAGGATAGCAAAAATGTGAGAATAAAATTATAGCAAAGTTGGGTTGGAAAAAGGTGAGGCAACATGAGAAAGGTTGGTAATAAAATGTAGGATAGCAAAAATAAGTGTACCAAAGTTGGTAGCAAAGTGTATATGTGGAAAAATGTAAACATAGGGTAACATTAGGATAAAGGTGTACCAATGCCAATAATAAAGTGTAGGATAGCAAAAATGCAAGGTGACATTAGAATATAAGTATAGTGTAGGGTCAGAAAAAAGTGAGGTTACTGTCAAGTCCAGGTTCTTTGAAGGTGAAACTGATGGAGGTCCAAGGCTTACAGGGCAAAAGGGCAGAGGTGGGGACAGAGGTGGATTGGAGATCCAACAGAGGTATGGGGATGAAGGGTTTAGGATGTTGGTGCAGGACTTATGTGTTGCACCACTGTACAATTCAATGTCCTAGTATTTAGAGAGAGGAAGGGTTCAGACAAGAGAAGAAAAACTTAGACAATATTCATATTGAGAACTGAGTACAGATGTAGGTACAACTTATATACATTCAGAGTCAGGTATGAAGGTATGGAATAAAATGGAGATCATGTGGAATGGAATGAAGGAAGCATATGGTACATTACTAATCACAAAAGAACATGCAGAACTGGAATGAAGAGGAGAAAGGTCCAGAGCAACCTAGTTACTAAGGACTCTATAGGATGGAGGAACAAAAGGGTTAGCTTATCTAATATGGTCTGAGATGGGCTGTATTTCAGAGGTGACTCTGAGGTAAGTCCAATGGATCTAGGATGGTGTGAGGTCGGAGGATGTTGGAGATGGTTTGGAGGAGAGGCAATAAGGTTGGAAGGAATGGATATGACAGTGCCCTCCCATTAAGGCCAAGCTCTTGAGGCCTAATTGAACAGAGAGACAACAAGGATGGACACAAGTCCAAATGGTAACCTATTATGGAATGCATGTGGGCCACAACTACAACTGAGACAATGTGGGGTAGGTAGTTGAGCAGAGTCTGAACCTTGCACCTCAGGTATACATAAGTGTGGTATAGTTGCATTTCCAGGTTGAACTTCAACCACTACCATCATCATGCCCAGTGGATTGCAAGACTGGACCCTTGACCAGTTCAGCATGGAGAAGGCTGTGCTCTATGCCCAGCTCAAGCAGCTGGAACAATACTAAGAGGCCAAATGGACAGCAAGAGCATGGCATGAGGTGGAAGAAAGGGCACATTGTGAGGCAGAAGAGGCAGAATCCCAGAGAAGGGCAGCAGAGGAAGAGATGCAGTGGAAGAGGGTGATGACCAAGGCAGAGAGAAAGAAGAGGGCAAGAAGCAGAGAAGGATAGGGTAAGTGGCTGATTACTCATCACAGCACATCTAATTGGTAGCAGGATATTATTGAGCTCTCTAAATCAGAGATGGAGTGCACTTGGCAAAGGGTGCAAAAAAAGCACAAGGCAATGTTGGAGGAGCCATGTGAGCAGTGCAGAGTGCATGGGCTTGACTGCCTGCCACATTCAGTGGGCACACAGGGGACCACATGCTTGGAGTACACAAGGGCCCACTGAAGTGCAACCTATGACCAGCATATAGTGTGGCTCAGGCTACTCTCACACTAGGCTTATAAAAGAAAAGGATGTGGACTTAGAGAATGCCACAAGGACTTAACTGAGGGCTTTGGATTGTATATTCACACTATATATATCATAGGGCATGTTTGTACATATTGACTATGTGGTATGTGCATATTTACACATTGCATACTATCTATGATGTCATGTGGGAGAAAGAAGGCTACATACATCATATTGTGAGAGTCGTGCCTACCATGAGGTGGTCTAGAGTGCCACAAGGCACAGCAATCAAAGATAAACACCATGAGGCACAGTGATTAATACATGAGGCAGATAAGGGTCTAGGCCCCTACCATGTGCATGCTTGACACTGGACAGCTTGGATCCTTCCATAGCCGGTTGTCATGTGAACTAGTCATGTGCTAAGTCTCACAGTCATGTGCTCATAAAGCAAATATATGTTTAAGTCCATCAAGTGTGATACTGGTCTGTAGGGCAAATCATAACATTACCCCCCACCTAAGAATTGGATTCCAGACAATTCCAAATAGGATCACAGTCAGTAAATACATTGTAAGGCCTGAAAAGGCCATGGAAATAATCAATGCCAATAAGGTTAAGCTTCTGTGGAGCATTTGGGTTTTTCTGATGGAAACCAGCTACTACAGTGACTCCAAAAACTGGCCCAATGTTTGATTCCAATCCAGTGTGTGAAGTATACTGCAATCACATAAACAAATTACACTTTGCTTTGGTGGAGTGTATTATAGTATGAGCCCTTGGCTACAATTTTGCTCTATACATCACATGATGCCATTCACATGCTGTCAAGATATAGCCATTACAAAATGAACACCTCATTGGGCCAGTTTATGTACTTTTGACTCAAAGATCAAAATCTCTATCAGATCAAGCTATATTTGGCTTTGTTTGAGTTACAAACAAAGATACATATGAAAATAGTATGTCTGAGTTTCAAAATACTCCCACACATCCTTATTTTCTACTTTCATCATCATGTGATCTCTTACAACTGATCAAAAGGCTACTATCCTTGCTCAACTTGATGCAGGCCACTCAGCTTGTGTTATTGCCACCCAGCTTGGTATTGGGCATGCTACTATATCCAGGCTATCATCTCAAGAGCACCCAGACCTTCAAAAGTCCACTGGTGGTCATCCATCCAAACTTTCCTCTACCAATATTCACCATGCTGTTCATCTCATCTCTTCTGGTAGAGCAGAGAATGCTGTTCAAGTCACCAAAACACTCACCAATCTCACAAATAAACCCCTCCATCCCAACACTACTTGCCAGCACTTGAAAAAAAGTGGCATGAAAGCTGTTTCCAAGTTGAAACACCCTCTTCTTTCAGCCAAACATCACAAAGCCTAGTTGGACTTTGCATATGCTCACAAGGATTGGACTATAGAGGATTGGAAGAAGGTCATATGGTTGTTATATTTTCTTCATCTATGGTTTTTCCCTTGGTTTCCCCTACGCCTATATGTACACTTATCCATCCTAGGGTTCACCCTCCTCATTCTCAAAGCCCTATGGTTCACCATTATCTGTGTTCTATGTATCTCACTTTCATTCTTCCTTCTCTTCTGCTGGCACCTAAGCAGTGTCATCCCATAGTTACCCTCTCGTCTTTCTAGAATCTTCTGATGCTGTGGATACTGCCCTGATGGTTACTATTCTTTCCGATGCTTCTCCACAGCACTCTTATTTATCCTGATCCCACACTAGCCCTAAAGTACACAGGATGTATATAAGGACTAACAGGTTAGCTTGGGAAGTCCCCAGCTAAATCTGCACAATCATACGTAGTATTCTTGTTACGATTTGCCCTATGCTGCCAGTATCACACTCGATGGACTTGTCATTATTTTCTTTACGAACACGTGACCGTGAGACTTAGCACATGACTGGTTCACGTGACGACCGGCTTGGAGGGATCCAAGCTGTCTGGATGTCAGGCACGCATGTGATAAGGGCCTAGACCCCTTATCTGCCTCGAGTATTTAATCACTGCGCCTTGTGGTGCTTATCTTTGATCGCTGTGCCTCGTGGCACTCTAGACCGCCTCATGGTAGGCACGACTCTCACGATACGTCATATGTAGTCTTCTTTCTCCCACATGACATCATGCTATGTAGATATGCATGGACCAGTAGTTAATATGTACAAACATGTCCCTATGGTATATATACTTGAATGATATCGCCCAAGGACCCCAGTTAAGTCCTTGTGGCTATTCCCCCATAATCTTAGCTCCTATAAGCCTGAAGTCAGAGTAGCCTAAGCCACGTCCTGTACTGGTTTAGGGTTGTGCTACATTAGGACTTAACTTCTCTTTGCTCACCCTACTCTATCGTGCCTAGCAGAGCCTATCTGCTAAAACATAGCCGGACCCAAGGCTTATACGGGACCTTCTTCTTCTTGGGCACTCCCTTTGCTTTTAAGTAGCCACTCTCTATACGAGAGGATAGTCTCTTAGCAAATTAATCGCAGAGAAGTCCGTAGCCTCAAGAGGCTTTAAAGTGTTTAAACACCGCGGCAAACCCCCCTTCCTCTTCTATTGCCGAAAGGTGTGTCCATGTGAGGCACATTTGTTCTAGTCAAATGTAGTACCATCACCAGCTGGTGCAAGAGCAGTCTTGTGCCCACCAGTTGTTGATTACAAGAAGTCAGGAAGACTATTGGCCTGATTCTCCAACGGTCGAGTGTGACTAGCCCTCCCGTTTAGTATACAAAGGATGCTTGGAGTTGCCCACTCCACCCAAACACTCGACTGGGAAGCCAGTCAAATTACCATAAGAGTGAAAGTTGAACCGGTAGACGAACCGGAATATGAATTCGATCCAAACGACCAAGTAACGGTCAAAGTTGAAGAGGAGGAGATAGACCTCGCTTCTCTCAAACCATTACCACTCCTGGATGCCCAGGCCTTCTTCCCTGCGGAGCGTCACTACCAATACACCCCCCCTGTGGTAAAGAAACAGGCAAGGTTTGACTTAGGGCCTGATGGGGAACTAGTCCAACACTTTTACGTACCCCGTGCCAAACCATACAGCGCACCAAGAAGACTCCAAAGGGAGCAACCAAGGAAGTCGCTTAGAGAAAAGCGCAATCAGCCATACGACCCAAGGCCTAAGGTTCTTACTAGGAAATAGAATAGTACTACCAAAATAAATTCACCATTTCTGACTCCTCAGACTCCATTCCCCTGTCCCCCAAAAGAATGGAGTTTGCTCAGCAGATCCATGATATGCAAGTCCTGCTGGCAGGACTTCAAACCCAGCTTGCCGCAGCTGAACAAAGAGTGGCAGCTGCCGAAGCGAAGGCAGTAGCTGCTGAACTAGCAGCCCAAGGACCGCGACCTGAGGTCAAGGTCACAAAGAAGGTTGACCCGATCTCCGACCCAGGATCATTCAACAGGGATTATTCCTGCTTCGACAAATGGTGGGTCAAGATGCAGGTTTACCTGCAAATGAACCAGGAAACCTTCGCCTCAAAGAAGGAAGTAACCCTCGCCATTTTGTCTCGAATCGGCTCAGGGAAAGAAGGAGACAAAAATGGAGCTGGCGAATGGGCCAGGTTCCACATCGAGACTAAGTTGACAGACAACACGTGGTGGACTGTCAAAGACCTGGAGAAGGAACTCTCCCACCGCTTCAGGTTGGCAACAAGACAAGGGAGAGCGCTGAGGGAGCTCCAAACCCTCAAACAAGGAACTAGGCAGACAGAGGCCTACCTCACACAATGGGAAACTCTGTACTGGTATGCCGGAATAGATGAGGTGATGGGTGTCCACCTCCTAGTCAAAAACGCCCAAGAGGAGATAGTACAACACATCTCCCTCAACCTACATGGGGACGAAGCCCCGACGAATCTAGCCGATTGGATTGGCCAAGTAAGGAATGTGGGGAATGCATTCGAACAATTCAAGCTTGCCCGAAGCTCAAACAAAAGATGGGGCAACAATGCATCCACCGGACCGTCCAACCAACGTGACCCTAATGAAATGGACATCGATGCCGCCTGAAATGGTAAGTGCTTCAATTGCAATGGTGACCACCTCGTTCGCGATTGCAAAAAACCCAAGCAACCCTGCAGTGACTGTAAGTTCCTTGGGGGAGGGCATTGAAAAGATTGCCCAAAACAAGGCAAATCTCGCAAGACTCGAGCTGCTCAAAAGGAGAGTAGTGATGACAGCAACTCAGACTGGGAAAGCCATAATGTCCGAGCTAGCTGCAAGGGGAAGGCTAGAGAAACGCCCAAGTCCATAAACGAAATGGGCTTTGAAGAAGTGAAAGCTGACTTCACGGACATATTGAATGCCAAGGCAAAGGAAGCCAAGGCGGGAAAAGAATAAGGCACCTGACTATTCAGGGTGGTCATGGCGCCGAGGACTATTTTGGACATATAAAAATTGAAAAATCTAAAAACACGTACTTCAATGTACTACTATCCAATTCGAAGTCAGTAACTTATTTTGATGACATAACCGAAGCCACGACTCGACAAGAGGTCGAGCGTGCCAGACGGGAATCTGGGCTTAATTTGGCTACAAAAAACAAAAAAATATTTAATAAAGAAATCCCTGATAGGATCGTCATCCGCTCCGTGACGAATACTGAAATATGCCTAGGAGTGCAGGTGGCGCCGGCCACACAAAAGAAACAGATGATGAGCGAGGAAGCTCTCCTCGATAGCGGAGCCAATGGAATCTTCATCGATCGATCGTGGGCAGAAGCAAACAAAATACCCATGACCAGACTACAGCAGCCAATCCCAGTCTTCAATGTGGATGGGACAAAGAACAGTGCTGGGAATATTACGCATACTGCCGCTCTAATTGTAGATTACCAAGGGCACCAAGAGAACCTAGAAGCGGAAGTAACAGACCTAGGGAAAGTCAGCATGATCCTAGGGTACACCTGGCTGAAGAAGCATAACCCTGATATAAACTGGAAAACAGGGGAAGTCAGGTTGACCAAATGCCCTTGATCGTGTTATCTCTTATCCGACCGATCTGCCGTACTAAGAGTTCTGGACGAGGAAGAGCTGACGAGCGCTCCATATGTGTACCATCACATAAAGAAAATGGAGGTTATACCACCAAAAAAGGTAGAAAAGATGGCCGAGGAGCTCGTACCTGAACAATACCATCAATTTATTGAGCTGTTCACAAAGAAAGCATCTGAACGAATGCCGATCCGATGAACATGGGATCATGCTATTGACCTAAAAGAAGGGTTCATTCCCAAAAAGGCAAAAGTGTACCCAATGTTGGTGGACGAAAAAGAGGAGGTAAAAGCATTCGTAAAAGAGCAGCTGAGAAAAGGGTACATACGCCCCTTGAAGTCCCCCCAAATGTCACCAGTCTTCTTCGTCCCAAAGAAGGAGGGAACCAAGAGGATGGTGCAAGATTATCGATATCTAAATAGCTGGACTATACCGAATGGGTATCCGTTACCCTTAATATCACAGCTAATCGATTGACTCAAAGGAGCAAAAAGGTTCACCAAGATGGACTTGCGATGGGGATACAACAATGTACAAATAAAAGAAGGAGACGAATGGAAGGCCACTTTCACTACCGAAGAAGGAAGCTTTGAGCCGACTGTAATGTTCTTCGGATTAAATAACTCCCCCGCAACGTTCCAAGCAATGATGAACGACATCTTCTCCGACATGGAGTCTTTCATAATAATATATATGGATGATATTCTTATCTTTATGAAAACGGAAAGTCAGAAGGAACATGATGAAACTGTCCTTAAAGTATTACAACGGCTCAAGGACAACAATTTATTTATCAAACCAGAAAAATGTTTCTTCTTGGTGGAACAAGTCGAAATGCTGGGAATGGACGTATCCAGCCAAGGAATCAAGATGTCGGACTCCAAACTCAAAGGAGTATTAGAATGGCCCATCCCAACCACCATAAAAGGGGTCAGGGGATTTCTAGGCTTGGCCAACTTTTACCAACGATTCATAGATAAGTTCTCCGAATGGGCCAAACCCCTAACCAAGCTAACAAGGAAGGACAAAGCTTGGCAATGGGGAAGCGAGGAACAAGGGGCTTTTGACAAAATAAAGGAAGCGTTCACTATGGCCCCTATCTTAGCATACCCAGACGAAGAAGCCAGATACCGATTAGAATGTGATGCCTCAGCATTTGCGACAGGGGCAGTATTATCTATTGAAAAGGAAGGAAAATGGCATCTGGTAGCGTTCAGCTCCCACAAAATGACACCTGAACAAAGGAACTACCCGATCGCCGACAAAGAGATGTTAGCAATAATTTATGCTCTAGAAATATGGCGGCATTACCTAGAAGGAGCACGCCACCAGTTCGAGATCTGGACCGATCATGCGAACTTACAATATTTTATGACCAGCCAAGACCTTAACTGGTGGCAAGCATTCTGGGCACAATGGCTATCTCACTTCAACTACATATTAGTGAGAAAACCAGGGACAAGCATGGGAAAAGCTGACTCTCTTTTGAGAAGAGAAGATCATGCCGTGGGAATCAAGGAAGATAATAAAGGGGTGATAGTAATCCCCGAATCTCGTGTATGAAAAACAACCGAGATAACCACAGTAACCTCGGAGGAGGAAGAAATACTCGCACGCATCCGAGATGCAACTAATCTGTTGAAAGAAACAGAAAGTACAGGAGAACTAAAAGAAGGACTCCTGTACCACGAAGGACGAATCTTCATGCCCAATGGGGAAATCTGACAGCAGATCATAACCTTATACCACGACTCCCCCATAGCTGGGCATGGTGGAGCGGAGAAAACAAAGGAGTTGATCTCTCGATATTATACCTGGAAGGGAATGACTGACCAGATTAAAAACTACTGTTCCCAATGTGAACAATGCAATTGGATGAAACCAACGAACCGGCCCACAGCTGGGAAGTTGCAACCCCTCCCTGTGCTGAGCGCACCATGGAAGGAGATATCCACTGATTTCATTACGGACTTACCCAAATCAGACGGATACGATGCAATCTTGGTAGTCGTTGACCGATTCTTGAAGGAGGCAAGCTTTATCCCCATGAATAAGACCATAACAAGTAAGGGGACCGCAAAGCTCTACTGAGATCACATATGGAAGCATCACAGACTTCCGGACTCTATCATATCGGACTGAGGGCTGCAGTTCGTGTCCCAGGTCATGGTGGATTTAGCAACATCCCTTAATATCCATCTTAAATTAAGCACTGCATTCCACCCACAGACAGACGGGCAGATGGAACAAATAAATCGGGAACTCCAGCAGTACCTACGGCTATACTGCGCCGAAAAGCAGAACACTTGGGCTGAGTGGCTGAGCCTCGCCCAATTTACTTATAACAATCGGCAATCGTCTTCCACGAAGAAGGCTCCATTCCAGGTCACATGATCTTATCAACCAAGAATGGGGATAGAACCGATTGACGCAAGGGCACCTGCAGCGCAGGAGTTCTTGATGGAAATGAGATTGACCCTGGATCAGGTCAGAGAAAATCTAGAAAACAGACAGAAAACGATGAAAGCGCAAGCTGACAAAAGATGGTCAGATGCGCCGGAATACAAAATCGGCAATCTTGTGTGGCTGAGCACCGAGAACCTTAATCTTCGAGAGACAAGGATTAGCTGAAAGCTAACCGAACAATGGATCAGGCCTTATAAGGTGATAGAAGCACCTGACGACCAGAATGTCATAAAACTACTACTACCTAAAGGGATGCGGATCTACCCGATCATCAACATGTCCCATATAAAACCCTATAAAAATCACCTTGATGGCCAGCCAATGTACAAGCCTGGGGCTGTGAAGGTTACGGAAGATGGATATGAGGAATATGAGGTTGAGTATGTTATTGCCTCTCGAATGAAGGGTCGACATTTGGAGTACCTGGTCCACTGGTCTGGATATGGGGAAGAAGATCGAACGTGGGAACCTGCTGATAACCTCTCTTCAGCAAAAGACGCTGTCGCCGATTTCCATCAGAAAAACCCGAACGCTCCCCAGAAGCTTAACCTTATTAGCGTTGATCGTTTCCATGGCCTCTTTCGGCCTTACAATGTATTTACCGACTGTGATCCTATCTGGAATCATCTGGAATCCAATTCTTAGGTGGGGGGTAATGTTATGATTTGCCCTATGCTGCCAGTATCACACTCGACGGACTTGTCATTATTTTCTTTACGAACATGTGACCGTGAAACTTAGCACATGACTGGTTCACATGACGACTGGCTTGGAGGGATCTGAGCTGTCCAGATGTCAGGCACGTACGTGATAAGGGCCTAGACCCCTTATCTGCCTTGAGTATTTAATCACCGCGCCTCGTGGCACTTATCTTTGATTGCCATGCCTTGTGGCACTCTAGACCGCCTCATGGTAGGCACAACTCTCACGATACGTCATATGTAGTCTTCTTTCTCCCACATGACATCATGCTATGTAGATACACACAGACCAGTAGTCAATATGTACAAACATGTCCCTATGGTATATATACTTGAATGATATCGCCCAAGGACCCCAGTTAAGTCCTTGTGGCTATTCCCCCATAATCTTAGCTCCTATAAGCCTGAAGTCAGAGTAGCCTGAGCCACGTCCTGTACTGGTTTAGGGTTGCGCTACAATTCTAGCATTCTTTGAGCAATTGGCCCGCAATCTCTCTTAGTATCCCTCTTGAGGCAAATGACGTTAGCTCTGCATTAGTGAGCAACTGTGAACATGTAGACTTCATATTGCTTCGCCTTACAGCTTGCACTACATTGTACCTAGCATAACAAAAGATTTAGCTCACCCCATCGCTCTCCTGTCAAGGAAGTGACTACCCCATCACCATTTCATCCCAGAGAACTCGAGACTCTCCATCACCTGAACGATGGCCCCCCCGACGAATAGCAGGATTCTCCAGAACAGCTGCTCCTCCTGCCAATCCTAGATATTGCCCAAACCTCCCATCTGTCGATAGGGGAGCAACCTACAAACCAGTACAACAACCGCATGCAGTACCAGCTCCAGCAGAGTCATTTTTGAATACAGAACGCCTTGCCCATGTGCTTCAGCTTATCAGCCAGCCCCCACCACCATCCCAGTCCAGTGAAGGAAGCAACCTAGCCAGCCCCTCCCCTTCCCCACCACCTATTCGCATCGACACCCCCTGTTACAGGATTATAGATTTTCACTACCAAAGTGACTACACTTTGACTACACTTTTGCACTACCAAAGTTGCTACACTTTGACTAGTGTCACCTCGCATTTTCGCTATCCTACACTTTACTACCAACTTTGGTACACTCTTAACCTAATGTCACCTCGCCCTACACTTTACTACCAACTTTGCTACACTCTTATCCTAATGTCCACCATACACCTTTGTATAGGTTACCACCCCAGATCTCTAGATGGGATCTCTCCATTCTACATGCATGATATGCATGTTCTTCCACATGAACTCTAGACTCCTAGAGGCTATGTCTTCTATTCTACCACACCATGCT
>JBBPKK010000845.1:0-15386 GCA_038089215.1 Tylopilus vinaceipallidus
TACTGTATCTCTGTGCCCCTGTGATATCTGTAGCATCTGTTAGTCTGTGTGGGTTGTCTACTGTGTGTCTGTGATACTGTAGGTCTGTACTGCTGTATGTCTGGTGCTACTGTGCAGTACTGTACAGTGACCCACAGATTTATGCTTCTCTGTGGATCTCTGTACAGAGTGCTACAAACATCTGGATGACTGTGTGAGCTGTAGTGAAAGGGATGTTTTGCTGATGTAGCCAAACAGGCAATGGAGCTGGAATGGAGTGTGAGGGACTCAAGAGAAAGGTATGGAGGGATCAAATACCTCATCCACCAGGCAGGGCAACCACAGGAGGAAGATGAATGGGTCCAACTCTGGAACACCCCCTCAGGGGCACCACAAATCAAAGAGTCCCATCAGAAGCACCCTACACAACCACAACCCCATCCAACTATGCAACTTTGGATGCTCAGAACAGTTAACCCATGTACATGCCCTATCTGTCATGGTATCACTCCTCCTGAACCCACCAGTATATTGGCAACATCAGACTTCAAGGATTTCCATCATTACTACAATTGGTTCCCTAACTCTGTGTTTGAATTTCCCCCTGCCAGGATGTCAGGGTTGAAAAGGGAGTGATGAAAGGGAAATATCTATTTTTGCATTTGATCATTATTACCATGCATCTTTCTGTCATGTGCATCACTGCCTCACAAAGCAATATAAGTAGATACATATATCACACCATGTATTTTCCCCATTCTCAGAGAGTTATTCATTCCCTTTGATCTCAAGCACTACCTTCTAGGGTTTGACCTTAGGCAAGTCCTAACAGGTTAGAGTATTGTCAAGCTTTTTGTTTGATGGTTTTTGCAGCCATTTTCAAAACGATGTGGAAAACACGCTTCAAAAATTTGTGTGGCTGTGTGAGGACCCCACATGCATCTGAGTGAGAGCACACACTATGTTGTTGCCCTCCCCTACTCATCCTGAGGAAAAAAATTATGCTCCACTGTTGCTTTGACTACTATTCAGCCATAAAGAAAGCCATAGCCAAATGTAGTACCACCATGGAAGAGAAGATTATCCAAAGAATGGTTGGAATCATCACATACTTGTGACACTTAATGTACAACTCATGCTGGATCTCATTGGGGTAAATAGTACAGCAATGTTGAACTAGACTGTATAAATTGCATGTCTGCCATGTTGAGAATTTGCAGTGACTGACAACCACAACTGGGTGAAGGGTAAATGACACTATAATTTGCATAGCACCTGAGTTGTACATATATACAAATGATTTTCTGACACCTAGAATGCTACTGATTTTCTTGACAGTGTAACCCTGGGTATAGAGGGCTGGGATATGAGCATCAAGCTAAGGTCAATGGACAGTCGGCAGGGCATGATGGATTCAATGGATCAACCGAGAAAATTTTTTCCCATGCACGATTTCACTCAGATGCGTGCGGGGTCTTCACACAGCCACACGAATTTTTGAAGTGCGTTTTCCGCATCGTTTTGAAAACGGCTGTAATATTATTGGTTACCCTCTATTGCCCAAATATATGTGGAAGTGCACAAAAGTACACAAAAAGCATTGTAAAAGTATGGTCAAAGTATGCCAAAGTAACGCCAAAGTACACCAAGGCATGGTCAAAGCACGGAAAAAGTATGTCAAAGCGTAGAGATCTACTTTGTGTGCTTTTTCATACTTTGCCGAGAATTGGCGAAAAGCAGTGCAAAGTAATGCAAAGTAACGGCAAAGTACGAGAAAAGTAACTAGATGCAAGGTCCAAAATACATTTCCATTGCTGACCACAGCACTTCACTATAAAGGAGTAGGATCATTGCCCTTCAGTCCCGGGCCCAAGCCATTGCACCGGCAACCACACCCCGTCCCACACGTACCCGACTGTTGCGCTCGCCAACACTTGACGTGCGTGACGTGCATACACCCCCCACAGCTCTGCGCAAGCCCTGGACCAAAGCCGGTTCAGCACACGGCGCCCAAGAGATGGGAAACGATCACCTTTGACCGGAAGTCGGCACACCGCACAGCGCGGACTCTTTTGGTGGTGGCCACACAGCGAACACGCGTCGTCCTCGGACCAAATGCCATGGCTACATTGTCCGCGTGCCGGTTGAATGTCTGCATAATGAATGCATCAGCGTCACGCGCGCGCGCGTTCAAGGCCACGCGCACCGAACCGCATGTCCAGATTCTGAGGCGACGTCTTGATAAAGGTCGACGTCCTGACCGTGTTCAACAGCTCGAGCCGCTTGTTCAGCAACTGCCAGCGGAAGAGCATGTCTGCGTATGCCAAGATGTGGCACGCCAATTGGGAGAGCAGGTCAGCGTTCAGTCGCGCTCTACCAGCCCATTCAGCCTATTGGACGGGTCAGTGCGCAGTAGAATCATACCTATTAGCATGCTGCAGCGATTCCTCCTCGAGCACAACCAGCTTCTTTTCTTGTATAGCGTGCTTGACGTGAGCAACACGCTCCGAACGCCGCCCATGCGTCGCCGACGAAAATGACGTCTGCCGGTTCAAAGGTGACACCATCCGCGTTTCGGACCACGACTTGGAAATGGGCACCCCAGTCGACGTTGGGTCCCTTTTGCGCATGTGCCGGGGTGAATCAATGTTTGGCAGACGCAGAATGGTTTCACGGTGCGGAATGGGAATCGAGATTTTGCTAGGAAATGTGTCGAGCGGCGTCGACATGGATTCTTGAACGCCCGACATGAATTGACGCATACTGCCCGTGTTAAATAGACTTGACCATGATCCTCGAGAAGAGTTGGACGTAGAGAGGGCGTTTCCGATCGCGTAGGTGGTGGTGGTTGGCGATACAGAGGGCAGTCGCGGCCACGCAGGCGAGAGTATGGCTGCCCTTGAGTCCTTGGATCTCGACAGACTAAAGTAGTCCCCCTCGTTTTTCGAAGCAATAGGAGAGGTTTCTTTAATAGATGGCGTGTGGGTTGTATCTACAAATCCGAGGGTTAACTCTGTGATAATAGCTGAAAAGCAGGCCTGCTTACGGTGTTCGACAGGTGACATGTGAGCTTTGAGCAACACCACAGCGAACATGGCAAGCACCTGCACGTCGCGCGTCGCGCAAAATTCACCATGCCTGCGGAACCAATGAACCACGACCTTGACAAGATACACAACCACCCACATTTGGTGCACTATCCGACGTGCAACCACCCCAAAGAAGTTCTCGGTCGCCGCGTGCGGAGGAAACAAGCTTTGGAGTGTCCTAAACATCCTCTCGTGTGCAAACTGCCCATGCTCCCTCGCAATGTCCGCATTGAATCGACACAAGTCTTCCAGCGTACCCGCCTGGAAGACGTACGCCGCAGCGACCTTGCGTCGTGCCAGTGCGATGTCGGTCGGAACCCGGATAAACACGGTGCTCCGTCGCGTCGGCATCATGGACACGTTGTCGTTCGCGACCGCGTTGTCCTTGGTTTCAAATGTAAAATCACGCTGAGCTCGGTGCCGCGAAAAGGTGAGCAGATTGGTCATGATGCGCAGTGTATACTCGCTCTCCCCCGGCCGTCGAGTGTCCACCTCTGGGCGTTGATCTGTGGCTGCGAGACCGAGTCGGCGGACAGCATCCGACAGCAGCGCAGGGGATTGGAATAACCGTGGGGAATGTGGTGAGCGCGAGGCATTCGCTGGGGAACTTGGCAGTTCACTTCCCCCATTGATTTGATGAGGACGCACTATGCGAGGCGGTGCTCTGAAGAAACAGATCAATTCCCCTGTGAAGTCGGTTCATGAATATGCGATATGCGGGCAAGAAGAACGAGCATTACCATTCGGACCAAAAATCCCTTGTGAAGTCCGTGGTTCTGCCAAATTCTTGTTGTTCCTTAATAGTGAGACCGTGAAATCCCTCGACCTTCGCGTCGCGGGGCCGTCTTCCTCTTCCGAAGACGACTCTGACCCCATGTCCACCGAAATGCCCACCTGTTCGTCTTCGTCTCCAAACAACAAGAATCGGAGACACGCCTCAAGACATGGTCGGCGGCGCTCTCGAATAGTTTTCAGGCGCCGGAGCATAAAGGCGCGGTTTTGAATTGATATCAACGGACTCCGTTCGAGATCAATTTCAGGCGTGCCTTCCGGGTATGGCGCCTGGGGATAGCTCTTTGGAAAGCGAAAAGAAATGCGGATAAAGACGGACGACGACTCGCCCCAGGGCCCATGCAGACCCAACGTGCAGGTTCGTTTTTTCGTCAGATCGTGCTGACAAGGCATGAGCGAGGCGTAGCACACAAGAACCAGAACACGCACCTTTTCAAGCCGAATCTTGGACGTGGACAGCTTCGTGAGCACCGTGGTGATTCTGCAACACGCTGTCAGCACCAGTGCCCTGTGTAGCGGCCATGACACGGTGCTCACTCGTCTGGCAAACTCTGAACACCCTCGGCATCCTTGCCCTCCCTCAGCCGACTCTCGCTCCGCTTCCGCTTGTGACCCTGAGCTGTCGTCATCGCCGTCTCCCCCTCCCCCCCTTGCGACGCCCGCGAACGCGACCCACTGCTCACCCCGCTATCCCTGCCCGAACTCTCATCTCGCTTCCCCCCGACATGCACGCTCGCCCACCACGTAAGCGCGTCCATTCCCGGCCGCATGCTCTTTCCACCCGCTGTATGCCCGCGCGACATGGTCATCGTCGCATTTGGAATCGGAACCGCACGCTTATCCGACGACAACGGACTCGGAAATGTGTTCTGGTCCCCGCCCGCATGGTGGTCGTCCCGACGACTTTGAAAATGCCCCTCCATGCCGCCGGGCGGATACCGAAGGTGCACCGAGGTCGAATTCGGATCGAACAACAGGATGCCCTTGCCCCGTGCGGCGCTCCCATGGTGCGGCTGCAAGACCGGATTTGACGGTTTCTTGACGCCAAGCGTGGGTGCTGGTCCAGTGCGCACTTCTGCCAGTATGCCCCGCGAGCCGATGGGGGCAGACAGCGCAGGGAGCGGGTCCGTTCCATCCGGAACGTGTCGGAATGACTGATGTGTGCGTCCAAAATCGGTCAGGTGAGATTGAAGGGGCGCTCTGGCTGATCCGAGGGTATAGCCCGTTTTCTGATCCAGTGCTCAGCACGTGCCAACCATGATCGCTGGGAGGCACTTGCCTCCATAGTCTCCGAATCCACCGGCCAAAACCTCAACGTTCGGTCTTTGGACCAGGTGATGAGCTGGTACTCTGCGCCGTCTGCAAGCACCGTGTGTGATCATCGCACGCGACCAGAAAGCAGGTACGCACCCACGCCGCCCTTTCTCCAGACAAACTCCTTGACGACGTCTGTATGTCCCTCGAATCTCTCTACCGGAACCACATCGTTGCCACTCGCCCACATCTCCAACGCGGTTTCGCCTCTCTGGGGTAGACTCAATATACCCCTCCCAAACGGCAAGTCCCGTGCCCTCCATACGGGATAGCGCGTCGTGATCAAGGCTCGAGGTTGAGGCAGCGGCGTGGTGCTCCTTTGTGCCAGAGGCTCGGACTGAGGAAAGTCGGCGGCGGGGGTGTCTTGTACGTTCCAGACTTTGATCGTCTTGTCGAGCGAGCAGGTCACGATGTCATGCACGCGCGCGTGCGCCCAGTCGATGCCATATATTTTGGCATTGTGAGCCCGGATGCGGGCGGTCGGGAGGGATCCTTTCTGTGCGTTCAAGTGAGGAAGCACAAGAAGACCGCGGCAGAGGGAGGCTCACGCGACGGTCCCAAATGAGGACTTCTGCTAGGTGGGAAGACGCCAGCACGTTCGGGTCCTGGCGGTTCCACTTGACTTGGGTGCCCCCAGCTGCAAGCAATGAGAGACAAGTACGCATGGGAATCGACCGTCTTACAGTTGAATGCACACAGTCCTGAGCCATGTTAGCCAGGGACAGACACGCGTCAGGACGTACTCACCCATGACTGGCTTGCGGGTTGTTCGGAGGTCCCAGGACCACAACCAGGAATCGATCCCGACGCTGGAGACGATGTGGGGTTCCGAGGTATGCCAGTTGATATCGGTTATGGCACGGTAGTGGGAGTGCAGAATGTGCTCGATGGCACTCTTGCCGGCCGTCATGAGGTTCCATATGAGACTAGGCTCTGCATGAGCGACCGCCGGCACACACGAGGGGAACGCACAGTTTTTCAGACGACGTGGAGACGATGTACTCTGCGCGCGCGCGATGGGGGTTCCACTGGACATCGGCCACGTCCCAGGTGCCGCCCTGGGGCAGGAAGCGGGGGATCTCGAGCGGCGCTTCGAGGTCGATGATGAACAGGCCGCGCCGGCTGGGTGGTGGTGGGCACAGAAGAGACGGAAACGAGAGCGGTTCACTCACGCTGCAAGGACGATGTCGCGGCTGGTCGGGCTGATGCTCATCTACGGGGACGGGTCAGCCGGGCGCGGGGCGCGGGGCGCAGAGGGGCCGACTGACGTTGCCGACAGCGTCGCCGACGAGGTCCTTCATGTCGATCTGGAGGCTGCGGCGAAAGTTGCCGCCGTCGTCCGGGGACGTGGAGGGCTGCGAGCGCAGGCTGGCGGGGGCGGCAAAGTGGAGGGCGGGGACGTCGCGGTAGGACGCCACGGGGTCCTGGGGCGCATCGTAGAGCGGGGGTGCCCAGGAGGGTCTGCGCGCGGAGAGGAGGCTGAGGCTGGACGGGACGGGGCCGTCGCGGTCGCGGTCGAGGGCGACGCGGGGGCCGGGGACGTTCAAGGGCCGGGTGGAGGACGAGCGGGACATGAACAAGGTCTGATCCGACAGTCACTGGCCAATCTGGCACTCCCGCTTGTCCGCCGCCTCTGCAGGATGGCCTCGTCGCTGCCATCGCTCCCGCGTGTCCCCGGCACGGACCCGTCGTCGTGCGTCCTCGACGCCTTCCGCACGGCCATCGCACAACGCCTCGCCGATCGCATCCCGCAGCTCTCCCTCGCCCAGGCCTACGCCGGCGTCGACTACGGCAAAAAGGGCGTCGACTTCACCGTCGCCCTCCCCCGCTTCCGTCTCCCCGCAAAACCCGACGACCTCGCTAGGCAGGTCCTCCAGGACGTGCGTGTACCCGACCCCGCCTCCACCGCGTGCTGACCGCGCCCCCAGTTCCAGCCCGACCACTTTGTCGCGTCGATCGCGCACGATAAACAGTTTCTCCACTTTCAGCTCAACACTGCGAGCCTCGTCCGCGAGGTCCTCTCCCAGATCCACACCCTCACCCACGACACCCCCGACGGCAAGCCGGCCTATGGCACCAACTCCCTCGGCGCAGGCAAGCAGCTCGTCATCGAGTACTCCTCCCCCAACATCGCCAAGTCCTTCCACGTCGGCCACCTCCGCAGCACCATCATCGGCGCCTTTCTCGCCAACCTCTACAAGGCCTGTGGCTGGCAAGTCGAGTCTATCAACTACCTCGGCGACTGGGGCACACAGGCAAGCACCGCGCTCTCCTCGCACGCCCCACCCTGACACGCGCCCCCCCAGTTCGGCATGATTGCCTCTGGCTTTGAAAAGTACGGCTCCAAGGACGCCCTTGCCCAAGACGCCATCAAGCACCTCTACGATGTCTACGTCAAGGTCAGCAAGGAAGCCGACGCGGACCCCACCGTCAAGGCAGACGCCGCCCGCATGTTCAAGCGCATGGAGGACGGCGACGAGGCCGTCCTCGCCCACTGGCGTGAGTGGCGCCAGCTCAGCATCGCCAAGTACGTCGAGGAGTACGACCGCCTCAACGTCGCCTTTGATCGCTACACCGGCGAGAGCGAGGTCGGCAAGGCCTGGATGGACACCGCCATCGACCGCCTCGACCAGCTCGGCCTCATCTCGGACGCCAACGGTGCCAAGCTCGTCGACCTCGACAAGTGGAAGCTCGGCAAGGCCGTCCTCCGCAAAGCCGGTGCGTGCCCCGCCTCGTCGCTGCGCGGCCACCGATGACCACGACTGGCAGACGGCACGTCCATCTACCTCACGCGCGACATTGCCGGCGCGATCGAGCGCTACGAAAAATACAGGTTCGACAAGATGATCTACGTTGTCGCGTCCCAGCAGGACCTCCACCTCGCCCAGTTCTTCCAGATCCTCAAGCTTATGGAATTCCCCTGGGCCGATCGTCTCGAGCACGTCAACTACGGCATGGTCCTCGGCATGAGCACACGCAAGGGCACCGCCGTCTTTTTGGACCAGATCATCAAGGAGGCCGCGTCGGTCATGCACGAGCAGATGAAGCGCAACCAGGACAAGTACAACGCCATCGAGGACCCCGAGTACACGAGCCAGGAAGTCGGCATCACCGGCATCAAGATCCAGGACATGGCCGCCAAACGGTAATACGCCCGCTCGACACGCTAGCATGCCGCACCTGACGTGCCCCTCTCGACAGGATCAACAACTATACGTTCAACTGGGACCGCATGTTGTCGTTCGAAGGCGATACGGGGCCGTATTTGCAGTACGCGCACGTCCGACTGGCGTCGATGGCGCGCAAGAACCCGGACCTGCTCCCCCTCCCGCCGCCCGCCGAAATCGATACGTCGTCGCTCGCCGAGTCCGGGCACGCGCGCGACATTGCGATTCTGCTTGGGTCGTATCCCGACGTCGTCAAGACGGCGCTCAAGACGCACGAGCCGAGCGGCGTTGTCACGTTCGCGTTCCGGCTCGCGCACGCCATCTCGAGCGCGTGGGAGACCCTCGTGGTCAAGGGGGAGCAGGATGTCGACAAGGCGCGGGCGAGGCTGTGGCTATACATTTGCGCGCGCGACGTGTTGGGGGCTGCGATGCGGCTGTTGAGCATCCGGCCGTTGGAGAGGATGTAGACGACCAATCGCTCGGCATGTAGAGTGTATTACGAAGATGAGATGGCTAATAAGCGGTGTCTACGAGAACTATACCCTCACGAGGATGGCCATGTATACCACCTGGACGACGGCCTCAAAGAAGAGAAAGGTGATGCGACGTTTGCGCTGCACATGCGAGACCGTGACGGGGGTGGTCGTGCTGGACAGATCGGGTAGGACGACCGACCGCAGGGAGCGGAGCTGGGAGCGGTCAGATGGTGACGAGGGCCTGACGACGGACTCACGAGGAAGAAGGCGTTGGCGGCGAATGCATAGAGGAACACGATCGCGTAAATCGTTCTCCCGGGGTTTATGAGGCCGGTGAGTAACGTCAAGATAACGCTGTCGACACGTGAGGCGAAGATGATTGGCGTCGCATGGTGACCTACCCCACAAACTTGTACCCGCCATAGGCGATGAGATCGATGACTTGGCCAGGGCCCTGGACGTTGAGCAGGTAGCAGCCGCCCTTGACGAAGAGAAAGTCGAGGAGGACGACGAGGAGGGCACGGGACGCGGACGCGCCGAGGATCTGGGGGTGAAAGCGTTCCTGGAGACCGGTCTGGAGGGCGGCGACGAGGATATAGGTGACGAGGGCCATGACTGCGGAGATGAATGAGCAGCGCCGCACGGGGGCACGGGTGGACATACGGGGGATGTAGAGGTCTGGGCAGTTGATGTCGTCGCGGGGCGACTGCCACTCTGTCTGGCCGGTCTCGAGGCGGTGGATTTTGCGGGACCAGGGCTTGTGGCGCCAGGGGAAGAGGACGAGCTGGAGCTTTTTGATGACGTACGAGTTGGAGACGTTGAAGTGGTGCTTGAGGACGGAGAGCGGGACGAAGCCGCCAAACTGGGGGGGGTCAGCGCGGGGCCGGGGCGAATGCGGGACGGACGGACGTTCTTCTGGACGTACTCCTGGCCGGCGGCGACGGCGCTCTGGCCGAGCTGCATGCCGAACTGGGCGGTGGTGTCGCTCATGCCCCATGCTGCAAAGTCGGGGATCGCGGCGGGCTGCTGGAAGCGCTGGTAGCCCTGGGGCGAGGCCGGGCCGGGTGCCGGTGTGGAGGGCGGCTCGGGGATGAAGGCGGGGTGCGTCGGCACGGGGTGCTGCAGCGGCGGGGGCGAGCGCGAGTGGTAGTGGGCCATCGCGCGACGGAGAGACCACGCCCGCGACACATAGGCAGACACCAAACACGCACAAACACCGCCTCGGCATATATAAAAAAGACGAGCACGACCGCGTCGACTCTCCACCGCGCCATGTCCTTCTCCCCCGTGCGCGTCACAAGCACACCCGCCATCAAAAACGCCCCCCTCGTCGGGCTCGCGGAGGGCAATGGCTACTTCTCCAACATCCAACTCGCCGCCCTCGTCCTCGGTCTCCCTTACCTCTTGAAGCGTGTCACTCCTTTTGTCAGCCGCGGCGGCCTCAAAACCTATCTCTTCCTCCTCGTCCTCCTCGGCATCCCCATCACCGTCGCGTACTGGACACTCGCCTCCATGTACGGCAAGCGCAAGAACCAAAAGGTCATCCTCCCTGGCAAGGAGATCGACGAATACATCACCATCAATGACCCGGAACTCAAGGCGCTCTACAACGGCAAAAACAAGATCCCCATGCAGGTCTTCCACGACGCGTACTTTGAGGGCAAGATTGACTTCAACGGTGCGTCTCTACCCGCGCACGCGCCACTATTGTTCACTGTCCCTTGCAGGCGATGTGCTCGACACCATGGAACAGCGACATGACTGGGCAAAAATGGTCTTCACGCCAGAGCTCTTCAAATACGTCTTCACCAACCTCCTCCCCGAAGTCATTGTTCACTCCCAGAGCCAAGACGAGGAGCAGGTCCGCGACCACTACGACCGAGGCGACGATTTCTATTCATGGTTGGTTCGCTCGCGATGCCTTGCTTCTCCGTTAATTCATCCGTGCATTCCAGGTTCCTTGGGCCCCGCATGATTTATACGTCTGGTGTCGTCACTAGCCTGGAGAAGGCCGAGACACTGGAGGAGCTCCAGGACAACAAACTCGCCCTCGTCTGCTCCAAGCTCAACCTGCAGCCCACCGATCGTCTTCTCGACGTTGGTTGCGGTTGGGGCACATTGGCCGCTTTTGCCGCGAAGAACTACGACTGTGATGTCACCGGTATCACACTTGGCAAGAACCAGACCAAGTTTGGTAACGAACGCATCAAGAACAATGGCATCACTCCCGACAAGGCAAGAATCTTGTGCATGGATTACCGGGAGATCCCTGGCGGTCCGGGCCACTTTACAAAGATTGTCAGCTTGGAGATGGCCGAACACGTCGGCATTAGGCGCTACGGGGCGTTCATGAAGCAGATGTACGACCTCTTGGATGACGACGGCATCTTTGTTTTTCAAGTCGCTGGTATTCGTCCTTCATGGCAATTCGAGGACCTCATTTGGTCAGCCCTGGCTTCGCGTATGTTGGCGAGTTGGCAACTTACCTTTTCCTAAAGGGGTCTCTTCATGAACAAGTACATCTTCCCTGGTGCAGACGCGTCCTGCTCCCTGGGCTGGGTCGTCAATCAGGTCGAGGCCGCCGGTTTTGAGGTAAAGAACATTGATGTCCTTGGTGTCCACTACTCTGCCACTATCTGGAGATGGTACCTCAACTGGGTGAGCAACAAGGACAGGGTCATCGAGAAGTACGGAGAACGGTCAGTCGTACTTTCTTTGTCGATGTGTCCCGTGACGCTGATCCCTCTGGCTAGGTGGTACCGCATTTGGGTATTCTTCTTGGCCTACTCGACCATCATCTCGCGCCAAGGGTCGGCCTCGGTGTTCCAGTTGACCCTGCACAAAAACCTGAATGCGTACCATCGCATCAATGGCGTTCCCTCCCACGCGTCGATACACATCAAAGAGCGCGAGGCCAGGGAGTGGATCTCCATTGAGTGAATGGATTACAGCCGGGGGTTCGCTGCGTACAGACGCCATCATCTGCTTTAATCTTAGTCTACTGTCGCTGATAATGTTTGAACTGTGCCCCATCTAAGTTGGGCTTGCTGTCGTCGACATAAGCGTGTGCTAGTTCATTGGAGGAGCAGACTCGGCAACTGATCCCGGCACGGCGTGTGTTTGTAACATGCCTTCCCTTGCACGCGATAATCCATGAAATAGATATCCCAAGCAACAGACTAAGGAAAAAAAGCGAGCATATAACGAGTAAGCGCCTCAAGAAGGGAACGTCCCCGGAATCGTGGACCGTCGCCGCTCCGGGTGATGATAATACGTCCCGTACCGCCGCTTCGGCGACGCAGGCGTCACGGACAACGGCGTCGTCGACGGTAAACCGTGCCCCAGCGCCTCCTGTTGCCCCACCCCCATCTCGTGCCCTGCGCCTTCGCCCACCTCGCCCACCGCCTCGGACGGAGGTGTCCCGTTTCCGTACTCGTCCGCCGACGACTCGTCCTCGTCCTCGTCGTCCATGAGCCAGTCGTCCCCCTCGGGCAACATGATCACCCCCGACCCCGGATCGAAACTCAGCCGGTGGTGCAAATACCCGTTGGACCCGCTCCTCGACCGGGCAGACGGCCCCGCACCCGCGTCGCCGGCAGCCTCGGCCCACGGGTTCGTCGCCGACGCGTGCGAGGCCGTGTCGCCCACGAGCGCGTGCGCCTCGCCCTTGGGCGCCGTCTCGTCCGTGTGTGTCTCCCCGTTCCCGGACGCGCGTGCCCGCCGGGCCACCTTTTTGCGCAGCATGCTGTATCGGTTGCGCAGACTGAGCACGATCCCGTGGGTCGACGCAAGTGGGATCCGCATCAGCCCGCGTCGGTGGCCGTTCACGAGCGTCTGGCCCTTTTTCAGCGGCAGCCAGGGCTCGGGGAGGACGCCCGTGAACGCAGGGTGGCCATAACGCCGCTTGCCCGTGCTGAAACGAGTCAACGCTTCACCAAACCCGTCCGAGCAACGACTCACTTGAGAACACCGTTGTACCAGTTGGCCATCGGCGGTTGTGACTACACACCCAATGTCAGGACGCGCATCGCCAAACAGAAAAGAGACTTACATAGTCCGTCCGTTCGTCCTCGGGAGCGACGTACAGCGTCTCGTCGTTCTGCGCATAGCGCCGACGGCTGAGGTTGCTGCAAGGACGTGTTAGAACTCGAAAAGACGTAAACGTACTTTGACATGCCTCTGCGACCAGGTCACTGGGTGTCCCTCCCTCAATCTCACAACATCGGCCGCCTCTTCGCCCCGCTCCACTTCGCACACCGAACTGAGACACACAGCGTTGCTCAGGGGCTGGAATATCTTGTGGATGTACCAGGACCATGCAGCAGTCGCGAAAACCAACGGTACGAGGAGAGAGGACATGATATAGCATTGTCGCAACGTGAGGATGCCAATCATAAAGATTTGGAAGATGATGATTCCCCAGATCAACCGCACAAAGGTCAGTGGCCATGCTTGACCTTGAGACTCGTAAGGCTTGTAAAACACTGAAAACATGATGCGGTCTGATACTGCTCGTCGGAGAGGGACAAAATGACGTACCGAATAAAAGCTTGTATTTGTAGACGATATATGCCACCCCAAAGTAGAGGGCACCGAAAATGACGATAAGGGGTTGAACTACACTGTACAAGATAGTGATAACGAAGATGAGGATTGCTTGCGGATATACGACGCCATAATTTATCATCGGGGGAGCATTCAGTTCCGCAAAATCTACATGACGTCAGCGTTATAGAGCGTACGCAGGCGTCATGCATACCTCGAGGAGTTCGTGTCCAAAAGAGTCGGAATACCATCCTAGGGATCAGCACCCCAAGGTTGAGCAATTGCAACGGCATGATGCCCAGTCCTGACTCGGCCATCAGTTGATCGTACGATCACGAAAATGGATATTAACCTTGAAGGATCACATAGGAGAGGAAGAAGTGCCTGCAAATAACATGGATCATCTGGTACCTGTGACCCTCTATGACTCACTTGGCTCGTCCTTGCTGCAACGCTTGTGCAAGTTTCTCGGGAATCTTGGCTGGCGAGTTCGCCAAGTCTCTCACAAGCTGCCAATACGTACTAGCCAAGAGGAAGATGAACACAACGTTGATGAGCAGGAAAAGAAAGTATCTTGGTTTGTGTGAGCTCGATCCGTGCCGGTACCTGGTAGCACTCACTTCTGCAACACCGAGTACTCGATCAAACTGCGGGCTTTAAAGCCTTGAGCGTATGTCAAACCTTAGTAATGTGGTGTCAACAAACGGCCAAATGCACCTCTGCACCAACCTCACCTTCCAAAATGAAGGGCAACAGAGCATTGAGGGTAATCATGGCAACGGAAGGCAGCGAGTTTTGCACGATCGCGCGAAGTTTGTCGTTGCTGTCGATGATTCTGCCCAACCAGGGCATGACCTTCTTGATTTCCTTGTAACTAAGCAAACTGGCAAGTGCAGTGATGGGGAACAGCCAGAAGAACATCAACAACCCAACAGCGCCAAGAACGAGGAGCTCTCTGCAAAGCAGTGCACCCGGCGTATGTTCGACGTTCGCCCAGACAATGTCCCGTGGTTCCGGAGCAGGATCAGTCTTTGTTTCCCATGGGTCCGACGAGTGTGCCGTCTGCACTGCGACTTGCTAAACGAAAAGAACGATCAACGCGACGACGCCAGCGACAGTCGACTACCTTACTGCACTCGACATCTTCTCGAACGTAACAAAGGCCACATGGGTAGCCTTGGTCTTGCCAATTCTCCGCCACCGCTTTACCTTTTCGTCTGCTTCCTTGAACTTGGCCTCGAGGTACTCCAGCGCATCGACCCTTGAAGAACACCATCCAGGCCGAAGCGTAGGACGCCTGCGATGCGGGACCACGAATCTGCCGGGCTGACTCTCCAAGACGGACGGTTCCACATCGTTCGCTTGTGGGATCACGTTCTCCGACGGATCATAGGACTCCACAGTGCTCGGATTGCCCACGTATTTGGTCCACTCCCGCTCCAATTTCAGCAGCGCCTTCGTGCGCTGATCCAAGAGGACTTTGAGCGTCCCGACCTCTCTGCAGACCGAGACGCTCTCCACACTCAATCCGATGTTCTCAAAGTACTCTGCAAGTGTGCGTTCCGAACGCAAATGAAGCGGGAGAGAGGTGATCACCACGGTACGCCCCGGGATGGAGTGCACAAGTTCCAGTGAGAACAGCTGGCGCGAGCGGATGTACCGTTGATAGTTTTTGTACAGGAAGCGGAGGGCGAGGCCAGTGAAGAGATACGCAAAGAGGAAATGCACGGTGAGGTAAGAATTCGCGTCGCTAATGAGGTCAAGCCAGTCGCGGTCGAGGGGGCTCTTGTCGGCAGTCGACGTCCACTGGGGCCAGTCGCTATCATCGTCATCAGACCCCCCGCCGATGCCGATGTTGTGCTAGGAAGAGTGAGCTAGATGCAGGTCCGAGCGAGGCAACACCGCGTACCTTCCAGTTGATAGGCATCAAGACAGTGATAGCACAAAGGGAGCAAACAGAAAACAGATAAAATGACGTCTTGAAAAACCCTAGCAGCTGGGGACGAGAGCTGAGGGCGCGCTTG
>JBBPKK010000846.1:0-15345 GCA_038089215.1 Tylopilus vinaceipallidus
ACCTGGCTTTTTCCACACCCATTTCTTCCCATCTGACTCCAGGTGATTGATTTTGGTCTCATCAGACCATATGACCTTCTTCCAATCCTCTATAGTCCAATCCTTGTGAGCATATGCAAAGTCCAACTGGGCTTTGTGATGTTTGGCTAAAAGAAGAGGGTGTTTCAGCTTGAAAACAGCTTTCATGCCACTTTTTTTCAAGTGCTGGCAAATAGTGTTGGGATGGAGGGGTTGATTTGTGAGATTGGTGAGTGTTTTGGTGACTTGAACAGCATTCTCTGCTCTACCAGAAGAGATGAGATGAACAGCATGGCAAATATTGGTAGAGGAAAGTTTGGATGGACAACCACCAGTGGACTTTTGAAGGTCTGGGCGCTCTTGAGATGATAGCCTGGATATAGTAGCATGCCCAATACCAAGCTGGGTGGCAATAACACAAGCTGAGTGGCCTGCATCAAGTTGAGCAAGAATAGTAGCCTTTTGATCAGTTGTAAGAGATCACATGATGATGAAAGCAGAGAATAAGGATGCATGGGAGTATTTTGAAACTCAGACATACTATTTACATATGTATCTTTGTTTGTAACTCAAACAAAGCCAAATATAGCTTGATCTGATAGAGATTTTGATTTTTGAGTTAAAAGTACATAAACTGGCCCAATGAGGTGTTCATTTTGTAATAGCTATATGTTGACAGTATTTGAATGAAATAATGTGATATATAGAGCAAAGGTGTAGCCAAGAGTTCATACTACAATACATCCCACCAAAGCAAAGTGTAATTTGTTCATGTGATTGCAGTGCACTTCATGTACTGGATTGGGGTTAAACATTGGGCTGGTTTTTGGAGTCACTGTATGTGGCTAAAGAAGTACAACCCAGAAATAGATTGGATCACAAGAAGTAAAATTAACAAAATGCCCCTGAACTTGTCATCTCCTTTCTGATCAATCCATTCTGTTAAGATGCCTAGAGAGTGAAGAACTCGAAAACACTCCTCATGTGTACCATTACATAAAGAAAATGGAGGTTATACCACCTAAAAAAGTAGAAAAGACAGTGGAAGAATTAGTACCCCTGTAATATCACGATTACATTGATCTCTTCACAAAGAAGGCTTCTGAGAGAATGCCTAAAAGAAGACCATGGGATCACACTATCAACCTTAAGGAAGGGTTCATACCCAAAAAGGCAAAAGTGTATCCAATGTCACATGAAGAAAAGGAAGAGGTTAAGGCTTTCATAATGGAACAATTGCAAAAGGGATATATATGACCATTAAAATTCCCTCAAACATTGCCAGTATTCTTCATACCAAAAAAGGAAGGGACGAAAAGAATGGTACAGGATTACTGATACTTAAATAGCTGGACAATCCTGAATGGTTACCCCTTACTGTTAATTTCTCAACTCATCAACAAGTTAAAAGGGGCTACATTATTCACTAAGATGGATCTCCAATGGGGGTATAATAACATTCAGATAAAAGAAGGTGATGAATGGAAGGTGGCTTTCACTACAGAAGATGGAAGCTTTGAACCTTTAGAGCCCAGATGGGAACCATGCACATTAATAACTTCCTGCTTGGCTTTGTTTGTTTCGCTATGTTGACTGTGGCTTGATCTTCCATGTTTAATTTTGTGGTCATGGCATGGCCTGCTCAATCTCCAGATCTCAGTCCCATGGAACATTTGTGGTTTCTTCTCAAAAGAAGGCTAGCAGAGTATCCTGAGCCATCCAAAGGAATATTGGAACTTTGGGAGCACATTCAAGTGGAGTGGGAGAAGATTGGAATAGAGAAATGTCAAAGATTGATTCAGAGTATGCCCAGAAGGATTCAGGAGGTGATTGAGGCCAAAGGAGGATACACTTCATACTAATTTATGATACCCTTGATGTCAGCAACAAAACTGTTGCAATGAGTACCCTTGATTAATTGGAGTATATCTCATGTGGCTGTTATTTAAATCACATGAAATAAGGGAATTATTTGTAGCCAAGAGTAACTACTATATTTGGTATCACCAAAGCTAAGCGAAATTCCCACATGTGATTGTGGTGCACTTCATGCACCAGATTAAGATTAGGCATTGCAACAGTTTTTTTGCTTACTATATGAGTAAGGGACAAGGAGTTCAATTCTCTGAGTCATGGTTGGACAAGATGTCTGATGCTACCATTCCCCCTGCCAAGAAAACCTTTGATGTGCTCATCAATGACTTCATCTCTGCCTTTTTCCCCTTCAACATCATCACCTCTGCCAGGAAAAAGTTAGAATGTCTCAAGCAAAGAGGATTGGAAGCAATGACAGCTTCCAACAGTATATTACTGACTTTGTTAACCTGGCTTTCAAAGCCAAGGTAATTGACAAAACTGAACTTTGTCACCTCTTCTCAAAAGAAATCAATCACTGCCTCAATCTTCTCATCTATGGGATGGAGAAGGTCCCCAATACCTCAAAAGAACATATTGAGAAAGCCAAGCAGTTTCACTCTTAGTTAGTGACTGCTCATAGGCTCCACAGCTCTTTTCCTTCTTCCACTTCCTGCCTTTTGAAGGAAAGAGACCCCATGGCAATGGACATTAATGATGTCCAGTTGTCTCCCACCAATAAAGCCTGTTTGATCTGAGAGGGACATTGCTTCCAGTGCAAGCAAAAGGGCTGTAGATTGTCCAACCATCATGCCAGAGCTGTGCCCCCCCAGACCTCCTAGAAACCCTAGTTGACTGGTATAGATCAGAACCACTGAAACCACTCCCACCCCACCTGTTAATCTGGTTAGAAACCTGGATTGCTCCATCTTCAAGTACATTAACTCTCTCAGAGCCAAGGGAGTCCCCCATGATCTCATTTTGAAAAACCTCCAAATCTGCCATGAGGAGGACTACAAGGAAGAGGAGGAAGTCACCACCTCTTCAGGTTTTTAAGACAGGAAGAAAAGAAGTTGATGATTTCTTCCTAGTATGTTGCCCCCATGTACACTACTAATGCAAACAAATCATCCATGTATTTGCCTATTCGTTTGCAATGTGGGAGCAAAGCTAAGGTTGACCTCCATGCCCTCATCAACAGTGGAGCTACAGGATGTTTTACATCTGTTACAGGATTATAGTTTTTCACTACCAAAGTGACTACACTTTGACTAGTGTCAGTCAGATGTCAGTCAGACTTTATTGCACTTTTTCACTACCAAAGTTGCTACACTTTGGTACACTCTTAACCTAATGTTACTTCACTACCAACTATACTACACTCTTATCCTAATGTCCACCATACACCTTTGTATAGGTTACTACCCCAGATCTCTAGATGGGATCTCTCCATTCTACATGCATGATATGTATGTTCTTCCACATGAACTCTAGACCCCCAGAGGCTATGCTTTCCATTCTACCACACCATGCTGTACTACATCCATTTCACATATTTGTTGCATATTCAACTACCCCCTCATGTTCTCCTCCTGTTACTCATTTCCCTCCATTCTGATGCTTCCATTCCACTACCAGGCTGTGCCAGGCAGTGTCCCCTTTGCCCTCCTCATGTACAATCTCTAGATTAGACTACAATAGTTACAAACATGTAGAATAGTATATAAAGCCTGAATGCAAGCCAGGGAACCTAGTCTGGTTCTCCTGGGTTTTTCCCCTTGAGCTTAGCATACCAACTCAGTCCCCCCATGGTCTGGGAGATCTAGTGAATAACCTAGGAACAAGAGCTCAAGGGTTGTTTCAGCATAGTCCATGCAAGAATGATAATCAAAGATAGGAAATGAGTTAAGGTGTGTCAGGGTGAGTCATGCCAAGTCATGATTGAGGTGGTGACACAACCCATAACCAGAGTAACTATTATGCACAGTTGCAGTGATGTCATGTGTAGTCACCATGAGTCAATGTGCAGTTGCCATGAGTCAATGTGCAGTTGCCATGAGTCACTTGCCTGATTCAATATCTGAGTCATGCTTGATCACAATGACTCATGTTAAATAATTCAGTGTGTCCTGTCAGCTTGTCATATCCTGAAATCCACAAAGTGAAACTCCACCATATCCGGTACCAACCCTGGTACCAACCCCGGTTTGATTTCTATAATCTCTGTACTTACATATGACACTCAGACTTGTAGTTTAGTAATACCCTATGACCTCCTCTCTTACATTCCCATTTTGTTACTCATCCTTTACGTTCCATTCCTCGCTTAGATACCTCTGAGACCAGTGCTCACCTAGGAGCACAGCTTTGAGGCGATGCCTGGCACATGTTTACCTCCAACCCTCTGGTATGTTCTGTCATCTGACATCCGGACTTAGTAATATGATTCCCTCTGTATATAAACTCTGTAGAATACACCATGTATTTTTTCAGTTTGAATATCAACAGAACTAGACGTTCTCCCACCTTGCCTTTGGTTGTCGTTGCATGACTACCAACTCCAACCTCTGACCTCTCTGCAAATCTGGGACTGAGTCAAAGCAAGGGCACACCATATACGCTGAAGCCAAGTCCCATCCAACCCCCTCAACTCCAGACCTTCAGAGTTACCCCGAGTCTGTCACCTGAGTTTAACACAGCTGTACATTCCAATGTGAAAGAGAACCCTGAAGTAGAAATCAGGCATGCATCTAGACTAATTGGTCAGAAAAGGAAAGGAAGAAAAGGGAGAATGAGAATAGGGTTAGAGGCAATATTAGGTAAGCATGAAAAATTCTTTTAAGTTTCTGATGCTTTTCTGCAGCATCTTCCTTTTCTGTTCTTTCTTCACTGCCCCTAAAGTATTTAGTATGTATATCAGACCTCTAGGATTAGCTTGGGAAGTTCCCAGCTAAATCTGTGCAATTATATGTTGTGTTTAGCATTCTTCAAGTGATTGGCTGTTAAACTTGTGCAGATGAACTCCAGAGTACTCCAGATCTACCAGAGTTGAGGGGGGTCAGATGGGACTTTGGCTTCACCTTATGTGGTGCACCCTTGTTTGGCTTAGTCCCATATTTATGAATGGAAGGTTGGAAGTCAGAGTTGGATGTTGTGCAATGACAACCAATAGACAAAGGGTTGGAGGTAGGAGTTAGAAGTTAGGAGGTAGGAGGTAGGAGTTTAGGAGTTGTGCAACAACTCCCAATAGTCAGGGAAAGAGATCATCAAGTAGAGTTGATCTTCCAACTAGAGAATGTACAGGGTATTCTACAGAGTTTATATATGGAGGAAGAACTATTAGTAAGTCTGGAGGTTGGATGTCAGAGTTACTGGAGGGTCAGAGATGAACATGTGCCAGGCATTGCCTTGGAGCTGTGCTCCTAGGTGAGCACTGGTCTCAGAGGTATCTAACCAAAGAATGGAATGTAAAGGAAGAGTAATGAAATGGAATGTAAATGGAGGGTGTCATAGGGTGTTAGTCAGATACAAGTCCAAGTAGCATAGGTACAGAGAAAACAGAGATTAAACCAGGGTTAGTATCAGAGTTGGTACCAGAGTGGTACTGGATAGGTCGGAGTTGGGCTAGGTGGATTTTTGGGATATGACATTGGCCCACAATCCCTCTTAGTATCCCTCTCAAGGCAAACATTGTTAGCTCTACATTAGTGAGCAACTTGTGAACATGGAGACTTCATATTGCTTCACCTAGCAGCTTGCACTATGTCATACATTGCATAACAAAAGATTTAGCTCTCTCTATTGCTCTTCTGTCTAGGAAGCAACTGCCCCCATTACCATTTCATCCCAGAGAAGTCAAGACTCCCCATTGCCTGAATGATGGCCTCCTTGCCATATAGCAGGAACTTCTAGTGTTACAGAATTATAGTTTTTCACTACCAAAGTGACTACACTTTGGCTACACTTTGATTAGTGTCAGTCAGATGTCAGTCAGAATTGACTACACTTTTGCACTACCAAAGTTGCTACACTTTGACTAGTGTCACCGCTATCCTACACTTCACTACCAACTTTGGTACACTCTTATCCTAATGTCCACCATACATCTTTCTATAGGTTACCACCCCAGATCTCTAAATGGGATCTCTCCATTCTACATGCATGATATGCATGTTCTTCTACATGAACTCTAAACCCTTAGAGGCTGTCTTCCATTCTGCCACACCATGCTGCACCAAACACATTTCACATATTTGTTGTATATTCAACTACCCCCTCATGTTCTCCTCCTGCTACTCATTTCTCTCCATTCTGATGCTTCCATTCCACTACCAGGCTTTGCCAGGCAGTGTCCCCTTTGCCCTCCTCATGTACAATCTATAGATTAGGGTACAATAGTTACAAACATGTAGAATAGTATATAAAGCCTGAATGCAAGCCAGGGAACCTAGTCTGGTTCTCCTGGAGTTTTCCCCTCGAGCTCAGTACACCAACTCAGTCCCCTTCATCAGTAGGTGGTTCAGTGAATAACCTAAGAGCCATAGCTCAAGGGTTGTTTCATCTAGATCAGCAGCACCTCTTGCTGACACCTGATATCATGCAAATCTCCTGCCTGTTGAAAGGGAAGTAACTTACAAACCAGTACAGCAACCACATGTGGTACCAGCCCCAATGGAATCATTTCTGACCACAGAATGCTTATCATGAGTGCTTCAGCTTACTAGCCAGTCTCCACCACCATCCCAGTCTAGTAAAGGCAACAGCTCCATCAGGCCTTTCTCTTCACCCCCACTGATTCACATTAACTCTCCCCAGCCTGCTGATATGCCCTTGGAACTTAAAGCTGGTCTCCCTAATGACTTTTCCAGATTCCCCAAGGAAGCCACTTGCTGGATCAAGGTCATGAAGGCCTACTTCACCATCAATGCTGCTCTCTACCCTGATGACAGCACCAAGGTCCTTACCACCTTGAATTGCATGAGTAAAGGACAAGAAGTTTAATTCTCTGAGTCATGGTTGGACAAGATATCTGACACCACCATTTCCCCTGCTGAGAAAACATTTGATAAGCTTGTTGATGACTTCACCTCCACCTTTTTCCCCTTCAATATCATTATGTCTGCCAGGGAGAAGTTGGAATGTCTCAAGCAAAAGAGAATCAGAAGCAATGACTGCTTTCAACAATATATTACCAACTTCATCAATCTAGCTTTTAAGCCAACATCACTGACAAGACTGAGCTCTGCTGCCTCTTTTCAAAATGAATTAACCACTGCCTCAATCTCTTTATCTATGGCATGGAGAAAGTACCCAACATTCTGAAAGAACACATCAAAAAAGTCAAGCAGTTCCATTCCCAGCTTGTGACTGCTCACTGAAGCACTTAATGACCCACTACCAGCATCTCATGTAGCTTAGGCTTTGGGCATCAGAGGAGTGCTTGAAGGGAGTGTTCATTAATGGGAAGGATGTTCTAGGCCTACATATGGCATTCTCATATACTATATTATAGATAAGGTCATTCTAGACCATAATGTCATGTATGATGTCACCATGACATCATCTTAGATATTCAGCCTCCATGTGGCCTGGACCATCATCTGTTGTAATCTTTACTTTATGCTTAGGCCATAGCTAAGTCTTTTTTTGTGCCCATAACTTAAGGTTTCATATGGCCCTTGGCTGTGTGTTGTAACACTCATGGGCTTCACAGCTCTTCCCCTTCCTCTGCCTTGTGCTCTCAGAAGGAAAGAGATCCTATGGCCATGGACACTGATCATGTCAAACTATCTCCTACCAACAAAGCCCATCTGATATGAGAGGAACATTGCTTCAAGTGTAAGCAAAAGGGCTGTAGATTTTCCAATTATTGTGCTGGAATTGCACCCCCTAGACCCCCCAGAAACCCCAGTCAACCTGTGCAGATCAGAACTGCTGAAACCACCCCACTGTTACACAAGATACAACATAGTGCAAGCTGTTAGGCAAAGCAATACAAAGTCTTCATGCTCACAAGTCACTCACTAATGTAGAGCTAACAATGTTTGCCTTGAGAGGAATACTAAGTGAGACTGTGGGCCAATCACACAAAGAATGCTAGAATACTATGTGTTACAATTTATCCTGTCTCCTTTCTCCTCTCTCCTTAAGCCCCTGTACCATATGAGCCTTGGTTTGACCCTTGCCCCAGACTCTCTTTTCTTTTCTTCTGCAATGACTCACCCTTATCTCTGACCAATAGCCTTTCTCCCTCACTTGCTTTGTCATTGCTTCTCCATTACTCATCATGCTCTCACTGTTACAATTTGCCCTACAGTCCATCACCTTAGGCTGGTATCACACTCAATGGACTTAGTATATTTTGCTTTACAAGCATGTGATCATGAGACTTAGCACATGACTAGTTCACATGACAACCAGTTATGGAGGAATCCAAACTGTCTGGTGTCAGGCATGCACATGGTAGGGGCTAGACCCATATCAGCCTCATATATTTAATTACCACACCTCATGGCACTTATCTTTGATCGCTGTGCCTCATGGCACTTATCTTTGATCGCTGTGCCTCATGGCACTAATGCCACACCTCATGGTGCTCTAGACTGCCTCATGAAGGCACAGTCTCTCATGAGATGTCATATGTACTTCTTTCTCTCACCATATGTCATAGATAAGTAGATATGCATGGATCATTATGCACAACATGTACAAATGCCCTTATGGTATACATATATAGTATGAATAAGACGACCCAAGGACCTCAGTTAAGTCCTTGTGGCATTCCCCATATCCCTTGACTTGATATAAGCCTGTGTGAGAGTAGCCTGAGCCATGCTATATGCTGGTAATAGGTTGTGCTTCACTCACACCTGCCCTAAAGCAATCCCCTTGAGTATATAAACCCTTCAATATCACTGTTATTTCTCAGACTTGTTCTCCCTTGTACTTTACATTGTATCTTTGATTCCCTCAGTGGAATACACTCCTCTCAACATCTTCTGGCCATGGTTAAGTGCCAGCTAGTCCTCAGAACCCTCAACTCAACCTAGCTCATCACTAGTGTCTTCTTAGCCCACAAGGAGTCCCCTTGTGTTCTCATATAGTCTTGACCCCTTGACTTCCACAAGGGCTACATCTATCCCTACCCAGGCTAGTCATAGCACTATGTATGTATGATTGCACAGATTTAGCTAAAGACTCCTACCAGCTAATCTGGTGGTTTATGTACATAGGAGCCCATTTAGGGCAAGCTACAGAAAGACAAACAAGGGAATGCTGTGGAGAAGCATTGTAAATAAAAGAACTGTCAGGGCAGTGTTCACAGCATCAGAAGGTTCCATGTGGAAGGAAAATGAAGCATGACCTATTACCAGCATAGAGCATGGCTTAGGCTACTTGCAAGATCACTAGGCTTATAAGGAGTCAAGGAACAAGGGACAATACCCCTAGGAGGTAAGAGGGAAATGTCCACAAGGACTTAACTAAAGTCCTTGTGTCATATATTCATACTATATATACTGTCTTACTTGTTTATATCTATTGACTACATGGTCTGTGCATGTAAGATACTATCTTAGATAAGGTGGGAACCATTTCTGGTTCCATTCTATATAAGTACTAATGAGGGATTCTAGGCCAATGTGTGGCATCCTCATGTACAATATCTATGACATAGATAAGGTTATTCTAGATCATAATGTCATGTATGATGTCATTGATGACATCATCTTACATATTCAACCTTCCAGTGGTCTGGACCATTGTCCTTAGGTAATATACTTAGACCTTAGCTAAGTCTTTTTTGTACCCCTAACTTAGGGTTCCATCGCCCTTGGCGGTGTGTATCATAACAGAAAATGGTAACTAGGAAATAGCATAGCTGATGTGCCATGCAATGAGGACAAATAGAGAAAAGGATAGACATATGATGTGAATCAATGTGACCCACAGAGCTTTGAGGATGAAGAGGATGAGTTTTAAGAGAGATAAATGTACATACAAGTGGAAGGGGAGAAAAGGAAAGAAGAATAAGTGGAGAAATATAACACCCATCCCAACTGCCAATCCAGTAAGAAATCCAGACCATCCCATCCATGCCTATGCTGCCTCCCTCAGAGCCAAGGGAGTACCACATAACCTCATCTTGAGGAACCTCCATATCTGCCACAGTGACAACTACAAAGAGAAGGAGGAGACCACAGCCTCCACATTAGGTTTTTAAATCAGAAAGAAAAGAAGCCAACAATTTCTTCACAGTACATTGCTCCCATGTACACTACCAATGTAAAAGAATCCTCTATGCATTTACTGATTCTCTTGCAACGTTGGAGCTGTTATGCAAGGTATAATGTAGTGCAAGCTGTTAGGCAAAGCAATATGAAGTCTTCATGCTCACAAGTTGCTTACTGATGTAGAGCTAACAACATTTGCCTTGAAAGTGATACTAAGTGAGATTGTGGGCCAACCACACAAAAAATGCTAGAATACTATATATGATTGCACAGATTTAGCTAAGGACCATGGCTAGCAAATCTGGTACATTATATATATAGCTAGTATTTAGGGCAAGTCACGAAAGGATAAAATGGAATGCCACAGAGAATCATTGTAAATAGAATAACCATTGAGGTGGTGTCCACAGCATTAGAAGGTTTCCAAAAGAAAATAAAGATAGAGATCAGGAAAGGGTATAGCCCAGATGCCAAGTGATCAGAACAAAAAGGAATAGAGAAATACACACAATATTGACCAAGGCAATCCACAGGATGCAAAGATGGAACTGAGGAGTATTAGATGTACATAGAATCAAAGGAGAAAGAAAGAAAAGAAAAATAGACAAAGAAGATGTAACAGGAGCAAAACCAAAGTTGACCTTCATACCCTCATCAATAGCAGAGTTACAGGATGTTTCCTATCTTGAAAACAAGTTTGTTGCAATCACCTCTCCCTCTCTCACCTTTTCAAGCTGATCATCACACATAATGTTGACAGAACCAGAAATTCTGATAGAACCATATGTTTTGTGACCACTCTCAAAGTATTCCTCCATAACTCCACCACATGACATACCAGACTTTCTTTGTTACCAACCTAGAAAAGGAGAAAGCTATCCTGGGCCTGTCTTGGTTGAAGAGAATCAATTCAATGATCAATTGGAGGACTGGGCAGTGCTATATCCCAGATGAACTAGTACCACCTTCTACTGACTCACACCTCAACCAACACCTAAATAAAATGACCCTCTCCACCTCCCTCACCATGACAGCTACAAAGGAGAAAGTCTTCCTCCCACCTGCATATGCTGAATTCATGTTTTCACTGAATCCCCTCCAGGCAAACTTCCCCTGTCTCAAGGAGAATGGGACTTTTGCATCAAACATGATGAGACCTCCACCCCAAAAATCACTAAAATCTACCCTCTATCAAGTCCTGGTTCTCTGAGGGTGAATCCAATGGAGATCTGAGGCTTAAGGGGCAAAAGGACAGAGGTGGGAATGGAGGTGCATTGGAGATCTGATGAAGGTAATGGGATGGAGGGGTTTAGGATGTTGGTGCAGGACATATGTATGTGTCACACCACTGTACAATCCTGTGTTTTAGTATTTAAAGAGAGAGAAAGGGTTCAGGTGAGAGAAGGAAAACTTAGTTGATATTTGTACTGAGGACAGAATACAGAAGTACAGTAGGTATAACTTATATACATTCAGAGTCAAGTACAGAGGTATGGAATAAAATGGGGAACATGTGGGATAGAATGAAGAGACCATATGGTACATTATGAATCACAACAGACCATGTGGAACTGGAATGAAGAGGAGAAAGGTCTGGAGGAACCTAGTTACTAATGACCCTATAGAATGGAGGAACAGAAGGAGAAGCTTATTTAATATGGTCTGAGATAGGCCACATGTCAGAGGTAACTCCAAGGCATGTCCAATGGATCTAGTATGGTGTGATGTTGGAGGATGTCAGAGATGGTTCAGAGAAGAGGCAATGAGGTCAGAAGAAAGGATATGATAGTGCCCCCTATTAGAGCTGAGCCCTCAAGGCCTAATTGGATTGGGATTAACCTGGTATGGGAGGGGAACTTGTGTGGGCCACAACCTCAACTGAGACAATGCAGGGTAGGTAGCTGAGTGAAGTTCAAACCTTGTGCCTTGAAGTATAAGTGTGGCATAGTCACATTTTTGGGTTGAACTGCAACCACTATCTTTATCATGCCCAGAAAATTATGAGACCAGACCTCTGACCAGTTCATCACAGAGGAGGACTCCAGCAGTACCTGCAGCTTTACTGCACTGAGAAGCAGAATGAATGGGCAGAATGGCTAAGCCTGGCCCAATTTATGTACAATAATCAGCAATCATCTTCTACAAAAAAAGCCCCTTTCCAGGTAACGTGTTCCTATGAACTGCAAATGGGGATAGAGCTGGTTGAAACCAAGGCACCTGCAGCACAGGATTTTGTAACAGGGATGAGGTTGACCCTAGATCAAGTATGGGAAAACCTAGAAAATTGAAGGAAAACTATGAAAGTGCAGGTGGACAAGCACTGCTCTAACATGCCTGAATACAAAATAGGCAATCTCATGTGGCTAAGCACCAACAATCTTAATCTCCAAGAGACTAGAATTAGCTGAAAGCTAACTGAGCGATGGCTTGGACCCTATAAGGTGATAGAAGCACCTAATGACCAGAATGTCATAAAACTACTATTACCTAAAGGGATGCAGATCTATCTGATCATCAATGTGTCCCGAATAAAACCCTATAAAAATTGCCTTGATGGCCAGCTGATGTACAAGCCTGGGGCTGTAATGGTTACAGAAGATGGAAATGAGGAATACAAGGTTGAATATGTTGTCACCTTGCATATGAAGGGTTGATGTTTGGAGTACCTGGTCCACTGGCCTGGATATGGGGAAGAAGACCAGACATGGGAACCCATGGAACACCTCACATCAGCGATGTTACAGGATTATAGTTTTTCACTACCAAAGTGACTACACTTTGGCTACACTTTGATTAGTGTCAGTCAGATGTCAGTCAGACTTGACTACAGTTTTGCACTACCAAAGTTGCTACACTTTGACTAGTGTCACCGCTACCCTACACTTCACTACCAACTTTGGTACACTCTTAACCTAATGTCACCTCGCCCTACACTTCACTACCAACTTTGGTACACTCTTAACCTAATGTCGCTTATCCTACACTTCACTACCAACTATGGTACACTCTTATCCTAATGTCCACCATACACCTTTGTATAGGTTACCACCCCAGATCTCTAGATGGGATCTCTCCATTCTACATGCATTATCTGCATGTTCTTCCATATGAACTCTAGCCTCCTAGAGGCTATGCCTTCCATTCTACCACACCATGCTGCACCAAACATATTTCACATCTTTGTTGTATATTCAACTACCCCCTCATGTTTTCCTCCTGTTACTCATTTCCTTTCATTCTGATGCTTCCATTCCACTACCAGGCTGTCCCAGGCAGTGTCCCCTTTGCCCTCCTCATGTACAATCTGTAGATTAGACTACAATAGGTACAAACATGTAGAATAGTATATAAAGCCTGAATGCAAGCCAGGGAACCTAGTCTGGTTCTCCTGGGGTTTTCCCTCAAGCTTAGCACACCAACTCAGTCCCCCCATGGTCTAGGAGGTTTAGTGAATAGCCTAAGAACAAGAGCTCAAGGGTTGTTTCAGTAGCCAAGAGTGACTACTATGTTTGGTATCACCACAAAGCTAAGTGAAATTACCACATGTGATTGTGGTGCGCTTTGTGCACCAGATTGAGGTTAGCCATTGCAATGGTTTTGTTGCTCACTGTATCAGCAATGTAAAGATCACCTTCAATGAATTCTGTGTCTTATACAACTCCTCCTCCCCTCTCTTCTCAAAATTCTAGCCAGAAGTGAGACAGCATGCACACCATATCATACCTCTGCCCTAACCAGTCATTAGTGGGTCCTTGAATTACTTTGTGGTCACCCAGATCACATCCGTTCAGAGCTTGGAATGAGCAAGGATGTATTTTGTCATCTTATCTCCAACTTACAATCCCTAAGGGAGACAGATTCCAAGCATGTTACTCTGGAAGAAAGCTAATGCCCTTTTGAGAAGGGAAGACCATGCCAAAGGAATCAAGGAAGACAACAAAGGGATTACTGTCATCCCTAATTCACGGATAAGGAGATCTGAGATCACCAACATAACCTCAGAAGAAGAAGATATATTAAAAGGCATCTGAGATGCCACTTCGCTGATAAAGGAATTGGAAGAAGTAGGAGAAGCGAAAGAAGGATTCCTCTACCATGATAACAAGATCTTCATGCCTAAAGGGGAAATCCAACAGTGAATTATAACATTATACCATAACTCAATGATGGCTGGACATGGTGGAGCAGAAAAGACAATGGAGTTGATCTCCTGATACTACATCTAGGAAGGGATGAGACCCCAGATCAAAAACTATTGTTCCTGATGCAAAAGATGCAATTGGATGAAGCCAACAAATCAGGCTGTGCCTGGTAAATTATTACCACTCCTGGTATCCAAGGGACCATGGAAAGATATATCCACTGATTTCATAATGGACTTACCACAGTCAGACAGATATGACTCAATCCTAGTGGTCATAGATAGATTCTTGAAGGAAGCATGCTTCATCCCCACTAATAAAACCATAGTACATAAGGGGATGGCAAAGCTATACTGAGATCATGTATGGAAGCATCATGGACTTCCCACAAGTATTGTATTGAATTGAGGACCACAATTTGCCTTGCAGGTTATGGTGGATTTATCCTCATCTCTTCATATCTGCCTTAAATTAAGCACTGCCTTCCACCTGGAAACAGATGGGCAAACAGAAAGAGTAAATTGGGAGTTACAACAATATCTCTGATTATACTGTGCAGAAAAACAAGATCAATGGGCAGAATGGCTAAGTCTCACCCAGTTTATGTATAACAACCAGTAATCATCATCGACACAACAATCCCCATTCCAAGTCACATGCTCCTATAAACCATGAATGGGGATAGAACCAATGCACACCAAAGCACCTGCAGCACAGGAGTTTTTAGATGGAATGAGGTTGATCCTAGTCCAAGTCAGGGAAAACCTTGAAAATAGACAAAAATCCATGAAAGCACAAGCTAATACAGTGAGCAACAAAACCATTGCAATGCCTAATCTCAATCTGGTGTGTGAAGCACACCACAATCACATGTGGGAATTTCGCTTAGCTTTGGTGATACCAAATATAGTAGTCACTCTTAGCTACAATCTATTCCCTTATGTCGTGTGATTTAAATCACAGCCACATGAGATATACTCCAATTAATCAAGGGTACTCATTGCAATAGTTTTGTTGCTGACATGGAAATATATGAAATTGACATATTTTAAAGGGTTTTTACATAATACATTGGTCATGTGATGTACATAAATACTCCA
>JBBPKK010000847.1:0-15282 GCA_038089215.1 Tylopilus vinaceipallidus
AATCCTGTTACCTATTATCAGACAGGTCCACTATACTAAGGGCACTCAATGAAGAAGAGCTGACCAGTGCTCCATATGTGTACCATCACATAAAGAAAATGGAGGTTACACCACCTAAAAAGGTAGACAAAATGGCAGAAGAACTTGTTCCTGAGCAGTATCACAAATTTATTGAACTGTTCACCAAAAAAGCATTGGAACAAATGCCAACCTGACAAACGTGGGATCATGCTATAGATTTAAAAAAAGGGTTCATTCCCAAAAAGGCAAAGGTGTACCCAATGTCCGTCGATGAAAAAGAGGAAGTAAAAGCATTCATAAAAGAACAGCTCCGAAAGGGTATATTTGACCCTCTAAGTCGCTGCATACATCACCTGTCTTCTTTGTTCCCAAAAAGGAAGGGACAAAGAAAATGGTGCAGGATTATCAGTACTTAAATAGCTGGACTATACCAAATGGGTATCCACTGCCCTTAATATCACAATTAATAGATTGACTCAAGGGAGCAAAGTGTTTCACAAAGATGGATCTGAGATGGGGATACAACAACATCCGAATCAAAGAAGGAGATGAATGGAAGGCTGCCTTCACAACCAAAGAAGGAAGTTTCAAGCCAACTGTGATGTTCTTCAGGCTCAATAATTCCCCCACAATGTTCCAAGCAATGATGAATGACATCTTCTCTGATATGGAGTCGTTTGTAATTATATATATGGACAATATCCTTATTTTTACAAAAATGGAAAATCAAAAGAAACACAATGAAGCTGTTTTAAAAGTATTACAATGACTCAAGGATAATAATCTGTTTATAAAGCCCGAGAAATGCTTCTTCTCAGTAGAACAAGTTGAAATTTTGGGGATGGATGTTTCAAACAAGGGCACAAAGATGTCGCCTAGTAAACTCAAAGGAGTGCTTGAATGGCCAATCCCCACAACCATCAAAGGAGTCAGAGGATTCCTAGGATTAGCAAACTTTTATCGACAGTTTATCAACAAATTCTCCAAATGGGCAAAACCCTTAACTGAGCTGACCAGAAAAGACAAAGCTTGGCAATGGGGAATGCAAGAACAAGGGGCCTTTGACCAGATCAAAGAGGCATTTACAACTGCCCCAATCCTTGCTTATCCTGACAAAAAAGCAGTGTATCAGTTAGAATGTGATGCATCCACCTTTGCCACAGGTGCAGTATTATCATTAGAAAAGGAGGGAAAATGGCATCCAGTAGCATTCAGTTCCCACAAAATGACCCCTGAACAAAGGAACTACCCAATCACTGACAAAGAAATGCTAGCTATTATTTACACCCTAGAAATATGGTGTCATTATTTAGAAGAAGCCAAGCACCAGTTTGAGATATTATCATAGGTACAAAAGTGACCAGTTTTTCAGTGTTTTACCTGTAGCACCATTAATTCGCCACCTTTCCTCTTACTTTTTGGACCAAGAGGTGTGGAATTTGTTTCTCTAACAGCTGAGCAGAAAATATGATTTTTTAGGTCGCTGGGCTAACCTATGGCATGATGCCAGTGTGAAGAGTGCAAATGGGTAGTGTAACGATCAGCCTCATCACACTTGAGTCACACACTGCTTTGAGTCTCCGCTTCAGCAAGTGTGCTGCGCTTGATTATCCGAGTCGACAAATGAAAAACAATCTGGTTGGTAGAAAACTATACTAGAAAGTATATGATATGTACTCCTTGTGAACTAGACATTCTATGTACTTTTATATTAAATGAGCAGACCTACATACTGTGACAATTGAGTGAGCTGACTGAGGACAGTCCTGCCTCGCTCGACTCTGACTGCATTATGGTACATGGATCACAGTGCATAAGTATTTGACATGAAGTTGAAGGGGACAGCATGGGGTATGTAACATTGATTGTAGAAGTAAATGGTAGATGCTCAACATGTGTGGCAGGTGTGGTTAGTGGGGATGGAAGAAATATTTGGGACAGATCATGGTGGTCATGGTCATGTAAGTTATGACCATCTGGTGTAGAGAACAGCTGTTCCCTACAATTGAATCCTTACATCCCATGCCATTCTGCCTTCATGACACTTTCCATCAGGTTTCCGATGTGTGTGGACACTTCCCACACTCATTCCATCGCTTTCCCATGATGTCTGCCGCTTTCCTGCGCCGTTTCCGCCACTTTCTGTCTCAAATCACTGTCAGAATCATCCCGTTATTGCTGTCCGCTGTGTCCCATCCATCCTGTCAGTCTGTGGTCGGTATGTACTTTTTGGCCACGGAAACTACTTTACTGTATGGGTAGAGTCTTGGGTATGCCTGGGACTAGTATTGTCATTCTGACTTTGAAATAAAGCTTTCCACATCTTTCCGTTTACCATCTGAACCGTCCCATCCATTTCTGCTGTCGCCATCGCCGTTCTTGACCATCCCGCTGGTCTATCACGCTCTTTACGACCCGGCCAGTCCTGCATTCCACCCGGGAGTGTCTGGACTCACCATTTCACAACCAACTGCACTCGGGACAGTAAGCCCCAGTCCTCTCTGACTGTATCCCTCTTCCTGCTCTCTCTGGGGATGAACCTGTTGCATCCCCTTCACCCTGTCTGCAGTCCACCTGCTACAAGAGCAGCTTGGATTATCATTCTTCAACTGGAGTCCACCGTGAGGGAGTTAGAGAAGGCATATAGAAGGACACCTGGGCCATTCCCCTTCCCTTCTGCTCAAATTTTTTGCCTTCCAATTTCTGTTTCATCACTTCCTGAGCCCTAGCACTGCTTCCGATGCATACCGACCAGTCCAACTACACTGAAGGGTCTTCATTTCACATCCTGCTGTCATATGCCTCGCCTATCACTTCAGATTAACACTTGTGACACTCGGGACATGTGCTGTGCACCTTGCCAAGCATATTCCTTCCATTCTCTTCAATATTAGCACCTCTGTCACTGCCTCATTTGAGTCCGGACCCCCTTTTACGTTACTTGCTGTCATTCCGACCCTTAGCCACCCTTTCCCACGCTTCACGTTCCAGTTCTGTCTCTTCATTATTGCCTTTTCAGTCCACTTCCATCCTGTCTAGCTTTTTCACACATTCTGCTTCTGTCGGCAACTTTTGTGATGGCTAACCAATCACTCATTGGCTGGCTTCCATTCCACACCAGCCCAGATGCGCCACGCTTTGATGACACCCCGGCAGCATTACTGCCTTACCTTGATGAAATAGAAGCACTCTTGGCACCACACCCCGCTTCCGACACCGACAAGATCACCATTGCAATGCACTATTTGACTGCCGACACTGCCTACCTGTGGGGCTGCTTGCCTGAAGCACATGCTGCTATTCCGGACTGGTCTGTGTTCGTTTCCGCACTGATAGAGTTGTATCCAGGATGCTGAAGTAGTGACTGCTTTTGCCGTGCTGACCTGGAACAGCTCACACAGGATTCTTTCCACACACTGATGCAATCATTGGATGCACTTGGAAGCTACTACTGGCAATTTACACTGATCACATCCGCACTCATGCCATGCAAGCTATCCAAACTCGAGTGTGACCAGTTCTTTCTTTTTGGCTTTCCGGCTGACTTACAGGCCCGCATTTGTCACCACCTATGCATAGTGCATCCGGACATCCACCCGGATGAGCCCTACCCAGTGGTCGATGTTTTTTCTGCTGCAAAGTTCCTTCTTTCTGTCTCTACTGCTTCTAACATTTCCTTCCGCCTGCCATTTTTGAATCTGGACCCACCACATCCAGTAGTACCACTACTGGTCATGATTCCGGACCCTTTTAGATGCTCTAGCCGGCCGGCAGAACCATGTTTTGTCAACAATCTGACCTGCTTTCCTTCCGTTTTGCCTATTCCAACCATTACTGCTGACATTTCACAGGGCCACCCTCTCCCGGACACTGTGACAGTGTTGCCATGCTGCGGTGCCGGCCAGGACATCCCATATCACACCCCTGTGCATTGCACATCATTTGACTTCTCCATGGCTGCCACTAACCACCCACAGAACCTAGCCACTACTGATGTGTTTGTGCCATCGGAACCATCATTGCATCCTTCCACTGCAGCATGCCGGCCGCTTCCGGACCCGCTAGTACATGTTCTCACACTCCCGGTTACATCGGATTCACCTATTGTTGCCACTAATGATTTACAGGACACCTTGCCTACCGGTACTGCCGAATCCGACATCAATTGTGCCGTTCTGTCAAACACACCACCATGCCAATCTGATGCTGACGAAGATGACCACCCTTCTGACAGTGTGCCGCACTTTCCCATGCTCTCGGAACCGTCGGACACTGTCCTTGCTGTACAAGGTCTCTGACTCTTCTGTTTCTGGTCTTCAGCTGCCTTTTCCCATGCCGTCAGAACCATTGGACTCACCTGTCATTGCTGCTGACCACTTACAGGATTCCACACCAGTCAGTATTTTTGATTTAGCCGCTAACAGTCTTGTTGTTGCCATTCCGCCCATTGTTGATGGCACCTGTTCTGTGAATGTTTCCGTCCCGTCGGACCCTTTGCTGGCCATTTTAGCACTGGCTTATCTGCTGGTTCCATCATTTTTACCTTCTGTTTCACTGTTTACCATTTCTCTTTGTTCAGTCAATTGCTTCCATCCCGTATTTCAATCAGGGCTCATTTCACCTTCACCATACCTTGCCATCTGTCAGCCCTACCCTTCCGCTTCCATGCCACTTCATCAGCCCCTATCTGGTACCAATCCACTGGCCATGTCTCTTCCGTTTCCGTTGCCTTCCACCTGCTGCTGCCACGCATTATGCTTTCAACCTGGTGTTTTGTTGAGTCCGGACTGCTTGCTACCACCCGGTTCCGTCCCACATATGGCAGTTGTACACATACCACCCCTTTACCCTCGTTTTGGACTGTCCAGTCCTGTTTTGCCAGTTTTATCATCCCCATGTCCTCTACTTCCTTCCGTCGGCCTGTTCCTGCCCACCTGTTCCCCCTTCTTTCCGTCAGTTGATGTCCAGGAGGACATCATTATGAGTCCCCCGCAGGCATGCGTGTGCTGGCTTAGTGCAGCACTCTGGTGTTTGGTACTGATCTGTCTTTGGTTTAGGTCTCGATGCTGGTTCAATGAAGAAGTGATCAATCCAGTAGGTATAGACGTTGATGAGACCGCCGATGAACACCCAGAACCACCAGTCAAGAATGCAGAGTCCCCCACAGCCGCCATCAGTACCACAAACACACTGGCCAACTTTCAATCCAAGTCCCCTGCATTGGATGATGACGATCCACCGATACCTATCCCTGATGAGCCACCGGACCATCATTAAACCAGCCGCACTGCACGTATGATACTGTTTTTACCCTGGTATTCGGCCAGCAATTTCTGTTTCATCCCGGTATTCATCTGGTGCTTTGCTTTCGCCTAGCTGTTCCGTACCACACATACCACTTAACAACAAGAACAGTCACCAAAACACTGTCATAATAGGAAAAATACCACCACCATATGATAGTGTCTGTTTATTTGCCAAATTAGCCATCCCGTTGCACCGTGGACACTCTTAGCTACCTGTTTGGATTTCTACCACATGTGCCAGTGCCGTGCCCTGTGGTTTTGTCAAACCGGATCTGTCCAGCTGAGAAAATGTTGATCCACCCAAAGCAGAAGAAAAGCCATTACTGTAGGATAAGACATTCTGTTTCGTTTTTCGTTCCTTTTGTCCTGCTTTGATTCTTTCCGTCCCATTTATTGATGCCATTCATACTTCACAGCCACCCACAGGACCAGATATGGACATGGACACAGGATATTGAAGACACGGAACCATACCACACAGGCCGAACTCACACCGGGACCACATCAGAATCACACAGCCATTGTTTTGGCCACTGCTGCACACCCTGCCACATTCCTGGATGCTCCGTGACCACACTCACACCTCCCCACATTCATTGGCCTGCATGCACATCATTCTGAATTCATTTGCAGCCACATACCTGCCGGTCACACCATTCTGCCACCACATTTGTGCCCACTCATGCCGGTTGATCATCAGAATATGTTTCTGTCAGCTGCATTCATTCACCATGCCACCCGGTGGGCCATGCCTTATGTGTCTCTGACTAGGGACAGTCAGCATTCAAGTCCCCCACGGATGTAGAGAACAGCTGTTCCCTACAATTGAATCCTTACATCCCATGCCATTCTGTCTTCATGACACTTTCTGTCAGGTTTCCAATGTGTGTGGACACTTCCCGCACTCATTCCGTCGCTTTCCCACGATGTCTGCCGCTTTCCCGTGCCGTTTCCGCCACTTTCTGGCTCAAATCACTGTCGGAATCATCCCGTTATTGCCGTCCACCGTGTCCCATCTGTCCTGTCAGTCTGTGGTCAGTATGTACTTTTCGGCCATGGAAACTACTTTACGGTATGGGTAGAGTCTTGGGTATGCCCGGGACTATAAAGTATTGTCATTCTGACTTTGAAATAAAGCTTTCTGCATTTTTCCGTTTACCATCTGAACCATCCCATCCATTTCCGCCATCACCATCACTGTTCTTGACCATCCCATTGGTCTATCATGCTCTTTACGACCCAGCCAGTCCTGCATTCCACCTGGGAGTGTCTGGACTCACCATTTCACAACCAACTGCACTCAGGACAGTAAGCCCCAGTCCTCTCTGACTGTATCCCTCTTTCTGCTCTCTCTGGGGACAAACCTATCGCATCCCCTTCACCCTGTCTGCAGTCCACCTGCTACAAGAGCAGCTTGGATTATTGTTCTTCACCGGGTGTGGAGGCTGGTTCTCATCTGTGACAGGTAAAAATGAAGGCAATGGTTGGCAAGTACAATTGTAATGAGCACACATTGACCCTGGCTCGACAATGTGTTAGGCTTAATGCACTGCTCCCAACGCCACTGTCCAATATCAACAAACTGTGACGCATGTAGACCCTGAGGCCTGATCTAGTGACATGTTGACACATTGCACATCATTCCTGTGATGGTACACACTGATTGCCGCACCTTAAAGTGGAGCTTTATTTTGTGTACTGCCATGTCATGCTTCACCACTCGTCAGTCCACTAATAACCCAACACTATTACATCAAGCATGTAGATAATAGATCAGAGACATGAAAAGGTTGAAGAATGATACTTTGCTATTGATTCCTGTAATTCATGGGCTAACCTTCCGAATTGAATGAATAATTGTTGGAAAAGTGTAATGCAGTGACGTAGACCCCATCAGATTTTCCACCTATAACTCACTTCCTACTCGAAAATTGTATAGGATACCCATATCCATGTATTGAGCTACTGCTACGGCACTAATTAAAAATTTCCTGTATTTTTAGTGCTTGTGTGAAGAGCAGAACAAGCAAATCAGCAGGTTGGTCATTGCAATACCCACTGGTCACATCTGTACCAATGATAGTATGGACTGATCATGCCAACCTCCAATATTTTATGACCAGTCAAGACCTTAACTGACAACAGGCATGTTGGGCACAATGGCTAACAAGATTCAATCATGTCCTTGTACAAAAGCCAGGAACCAGCATGGGAAAGGCTGACTCTCTTTCAAGAAGAGAAGATCATGCCATGGGAATCAAGGACAACAACAAAGGAGTAGTCGTGATCCCCAAATCTCACATAAGAAAGGCAACTGAGATAACCATGGTGTCCTTGGAAGAAGAGGAAATACTTAAAAGCATCTGAGATGCTACTTCACTGATAAAGGAATTGAATATGAAAGGAGAAGTGAAAGAAGGCTTCCTTTACCATGACAACAAAATATTTGTGCCCAAAGGGGAAATCTGACAGTGAATCATAACCTTATACTATGACTCCACAGTGGCTGGACACAGTGGAGCAGAGAAAACCATGGAGTTGATCTCCTGATATTATACCTGGGAAGGAATGAACCCCCAGATCAAAAACTACTGTTCCCAATGCGAAAGGTGCAATTGGATGAAACCAACAAACCAGGCCATGCCTGGCAAGTTGATACCACTTCCAGTCCCCAAGGGGCCATGGAAGAATATATCTGCTGATTTCATAATGGACTTACTTGAATTGGATGGATACAACACAATCCTAGTGGTTGTCAATAGATTCTCGAAGGAAGCATGCTTTATCCTCACCAATAAGACTATAACAAGTAAGGGGATGGCTAAGCTATACTGAGACCACATGTGGAAGCATCATGGCTTACCCATGAGTATCATATCAGACTGAGGCTCGCAGTTCACCTGGCAGGTAATGGCAGATTTATCATCATCTCTTCATATCTGCTTTAATATAAGCACCACCCTTCACCCACAAACAGATGGGCAAACAGAAAGGATAAACTGTGAGTTACAGCAATATCTTAGGTTGTACTGCACAGAAAAACAGGATCAATGGGCTGAATGGTTGAGCCTCACCCAGTTTATGTACAACAATCAGCAATCTTTGTCTATGAAGAAGTCCCCATTCCAAGTCATGCACTCTTATGAGCCACAAATAGGAATAGAGCCAACAAATCTGAAAGCACCTGCAGCACAGGAATTCCTAGAAGGAATGAGGTTGACTCTAGATCAGGTTAGAGAAAACCTTGCAAGTAGGCAAAAAACCATGAAAGCACAAGCCAACAAGAAGCAGTCTGCAGCACTGGAATACAAAAGGGAGATAAGGTGTGGCTAAGCACTGAGAATCTTGATCTCTGGGATACATGAATCAGCTGGAAGCTGACTGAGTGATGGCTTGGCCCATATAAATTATTAGAAGCTGATAATGACTGGAATGTCATAAAACTACAGCTCCCACATGGTATGAGAATTCACCTAGTAGTGAACATCTCCCACATTAAACCCTATAAGGAACACCTTGACAGCCAACCAACATACAAGCCTGGACCTATTAAGGTTACAGAAGATGGTTCCAAGGAATATGAGGTCAAGTATGTAATCACCTCACAAATGAAGGGTCAACATCTGGAGTACCTAGTCCACTGGTCTGGATATGGGGAAGAAGATCAGATGTGGGAACCTGCCAACAACCTCAGGTCAGCTGCAGATGCAGTGGCTGATTTTCATCAGAAGAATCCAAATGCTCCCAGGAAGCTTAACCTTATTGATGTTGAATGTTTCCATGGCCTTTTTAGACCCTACAACATATTTACCAACTGTGATCCTATTTGGAATCATCTGGAATCTGATTCTTAGATGGGGGTAATGTTATGATTTGCCCTATGGCCCATCGCCTTAGGCTAGTATCACATCAATGACTTAGACATATTTTGCTTTATGAGCACATGACTGTGAGACTTAGCACATGACTAGTTCATGTGACAACTGGCTGTGGAGGGATCTGAGCTGTCTTGTGTCAGGTATGCACATGGTAGGGGCTAGACCCTTATCTGCCTCATGTATTTAATCACTGTGCCTCATGGTGCTCTAGACCACCTCATGGTAGGCACAGTCTCCCACAAGATGTCATATGTATTTCTTTTCCTCATGCTATGTCATAGATAAGTAGACACATGTAGATACACACAGACTATTATGCACAGCATGTACAAACACCCTTATGGTATATATAGTATGAATATGATGACCCAAGGACCTCAGTTAAGTCCTTGTGGCATTCCCCCATAAACCTTAGCTCCTATAAGCCTAGTGAGAGTAGCCTGAGCCACACTTTATGCTGGTAACTGGATTGCACTTCATCAAATGTGTATGTGAAATAAGTGTAGTGCAGCATGGTGTGGCAAAATGGAAGACATGCATAGTATCTAGGAATGGAGAGATCAGAGTGGCCATGCAGCTTGTGCATGGCAGAGATCAGATCTACAGACTTGGTCTAGAAAGTCAGGTCAAGTTTGACTGACCCTAATAAAAGTGTACCAAAGTGTAGCAACTGTGGTAGTAAAAAAGCGTAGTCAAAGTCTGACTGACATTTGACTGACACTAATCAAAGTGTAGCCAAAATGTAGTCATCTTTGGTAGTGAAAAAGTATGATCCTGTAACACCCTATGGTATATATATGATGAATATACAACCCAAGGACTTGTCATATCCATTCCTTCCAACCTCATCTGGCTCTCCTCCAAACCATCTCTGACATCCTCTGACCTCATATCATACTAGATCCATCAGACATACCTCAGGGTCACTGTTAAACTCAGGGATGAATGGCGGGAGTGCAACTCTGGATCTCTGGAGTTGTTGTCAGATGGGACTTGGCTTTACCTTATGTGGTGCACCCTTGCTTGACTCAGTCCCGGATTTATGAATGGAGGGGTGAAGGCCAGAGGTGCAGTCATGCAATGACAACCAGGAGGGAGAGTGAGAATGGCAAGTTAAATAAATATTCAAACTGAGGAATACAGGGTGTATTCTACAGGGTTTATATATGGGGGAAGGTGTATTAGTAAGTCTGGATGTCAAATGTCAAATGTCAGGATGTCAGGTGTTGGAGTGATGTGTACCTGTATCACATCAGAGTGAAACATGTCAGAGGTGTCTAAACTAAAATAGAGTGTGACATCTCCTTGGAGTTCCTTGGAGTAGGTGAAATATGTTAGAGGGGTATAAGGGGTAAGACATCAGGAAGAGTCATAGGGTGTTAGTAATCTAATCATACAAGTCCAAGTGTCATAGGTATGGAGATGAAAGAGATTGAACTGGAGTTGGTACTGGAGTTGGTACTGGATATATTGGAGTTGGACTTGGTAGATTTCAGGATATGACAGTATCCCCCTCTTAGGCCTGAGCTCCTAAAAGCTGCTTTGGGCCACATGACTTTGTTGATCTGGTCAGAGTTGAATTAGCCAAGTGTGGAACATGAGGGTTATATAAGTCAAGCCTTAGCTGGAAAATATTCTTCATTACCCACCACTACCATCTCCCATGTCTGCTCACCCTGATATCATGACCTGGGATGATGCACACCTCACAGAGAATGTTGATGATGATGATGTGTTGTGGAATGCCAAGGCCACAGAGTGGAGGCGATGCACAAAGGTGAAGAAGGAGGCAAAGGAGCAGAGGAAGGTGGAGGAGGCCATGAGGAAGAAGAAGGCCAAGGAGGAAGCCACATGGGTGAGGGTAGAGAAGGTGGCAGCAGCAAAGAGGCAGGCAGAGGCTGAAGCAGCAGTGAAGAAGCAGGCAGAGCAAGTAAGGGCAGAGCAGGAGCATGGGGGAACAAGCTCCAGGAAAGGGAAGGTGAAGGTAAGTGAGCCAGTGGTGTGCCAGAGGTGCAAGGACCAGGGGCTGGACTGCACACCAGGGATGGGCAAGTCCACCTCATGCATGGAGTGCCAGGAGGTGAAGGTGAAGTGTGAGCACCCTAGGGGGAAGAAGCCAGAGAGGAAGAGAAAGCACAGGGATGGGGCAGATGCGGTTGCCCATGAGCAAGTCCAGAAGAAGGTCTGGGTGGAGGAGGCACTGGAGGTGATGCAGGCAGGGTTGGTGGAGACCACCAAGATCATCACCAAGTCACTAGACAACTTGTGTGATGTTCTGAGGGGGCAGCTGGACCAGCAGTGTTACAATTTGCCCTACAACCCATTGCCTTAGGCATAGTATCACATCAATGACTTGACTTATTTTATCAAATGAGCATGTGACCATGAGACTTAGCATGTGACTAGTTCACATGATGACCAGCTATGGAGGGATCTGAGCTGTCTGGTGTCAGGCACACACATGGTAGGGGCTAGAATCTTATCTGCCTCATGTATTTAATTACTGCACCTCATGGTGCTTATCTTTGATTGCTGTGCCTCATGGCACCTAGACCACCTCATGGTAGGCATGACTCTCATGATATGTCATATGTAGTCTTCTTTCTTCCACATAATGTCATAGATAAGTAGATATGCATGGACCATTATGCACAACATGTACAAACACCCTTATGGTATATATAGTTGAATATGACAACTCAAGGACCTCAGTTAAGTCCTTGTGGCATTCCCCCAATCTTAACTCCTATAAGCCTGAAGATAGAGTAGCCTAGGCCACACCCAGTGCTGGTTGACAGTTGTGCTACATTAGGACTTAACTACCCTTGCCTACTCTACTTGATTGCACCTGGCAGAGCCTATCTGCTAAAAACATAGCCAGACCTGAGGCTTATATGGGATCTTCTTATTTCTTGGGCACCCCTTTTCTTTTAAGTAACCACTCCCTATATGGGAGGATAGTCTCTTAGCAGCTTACCTGCAGAAAAGTCCATGACCTTGAGAGGTCTTAAAGTGTTTAAACACCATGGCACCCCTCTTTCTCTTCTATTGCTGAAAGGCGAGTCCTTGTGAGGCTCATTTATTCTAGTCTATGTAATACCAATCATATCTGGTGCAAGAGTGGTCTTGTGCCCACCAGATGTTGATTTATGAACTGAGTCAGGAAGGATATTGACCTGATCAGAATACAGTTGAGCATGACTAGCCCTCCTGTTTCTTACAAACAAAGGATGATCAGAGTTGCCCACTGTAGTGCAACCCAAAACCAGTACTAGACTTTGCTCAGGCTACTCTGATACTAGGCTTATAAGAGCTAAGATTATGGGGGAATAGCCACAAGGACTTAACTGGGGTCCTTGGGCAATATCATTCAAGTATATATACCATAGGGACATGTTTGTACATATTGACTAAAGGTCCATATATATCTACATAGCATGATGTCATGTGGGAAAGTATAGTAAGCATATGACGTATTGTGAGAGTCGTGCCTAGCATGAGGTGGTCTAGAGTGCCACAAGGCACGGTGATCAAAGATAAGCACCATGAGGCGCAGTAATTAAATGCACGTGGTAGATAAGGGTCTAGCCCCTTTCATGTGTGTATTTGGTCACGGGGTCGTGTCATGTGCCAAATCCCACGGTCACGTGCTCGTGAAGAAAGAAAAGAAAAAGAAGGTGTTGTGAAGTGTCGTGATACTGGGCAAATCGTAACACCCACTCCAACCAAACTTTTGACTGGAAAGCTGGTCAAATCTTGATATGAGTAAAGATTGAACCAGAAAACGAGCCAGAATATGAATTCAATCCAAATGACCAAGTCACAGTCAAAGTCAAAGAAGAGGAGATAGACCTCACTCTTCTTGAACCACTCCCCCTTCCTGATGCCTAGGCATTTTTCCCTGCAGAGTGTCACTACAAATACACCTCCCTGTGGTAAAAAAACAGGCAAGGTTTGACCTAGGATCCAACGGGGAACTAGTTTAACATTTCTACATACCTCACACTAAATCTGATGGAGTGCCAAGGAAAAGACTTCTGGAAGAAAGGAAGCAACAAAGAAAGTTGCTTAGGAATAAGCAAAAGCCATATGATGCATGGCCTAAGATTCTTAGTAGGAAGTAGATATGTACTACTAAGAATAAATCACCATTTCTGAATCATCTGATTCAATCCCCCCCTCTCCAACAAGGATGGACTATGGTCAACAAATCCTTGATCTTCAGGTCCTGCTGGCAGGACTACAAACTGAGCTAGCTGCAGCCAAAGCCAGAGCAACACTTGCTGAAGCAAAGGCAATGGCAGCCAAACAAGCAGCACAAGGACCTCATGCTGAGGTCAAAGTAACAAAAAGGGTTGACCCAATCCCAGATCCAGGGTCATTCAATGGAGACTACTCATGCTTTGATGAGTGGTGGGTAAAAATGCAGGTGTACCTGCAAATGAATCAGGAAACCTTTGCCTTGAAGAAGGAAGTCACCCTCACCATTCTGTCTTGGATCAGCTCAGGGAAAGAAGCAGACAAAAACAGAGCTGGTGAATGGACTAGATTCCATATCAAGACAAAGCTGACCAACAACCAATGGTGAATGGTCAAGGATCTAGATTGGGAACTCTCCCACCAATTTAGGTTGGCAACAAGGCAGGGGAGAGCACTGAGGGAGTTACAGACCCTCAAACAAGGAACTAGGCAAACAGAGGCCTACCTAACTCAATGGAAAACTCTGTACCAGTACACCAGGATAGATGAGGTGATGGGTATCCACCTCCTAGTAAAAAATGCCCAAGAGGAGATAGTACATCACATCTCCCTCAATCTCCACAGGGATGATGCCCCCACCAATCTTGCTGACTGGATCAGTCAAGTAAGGAACATGGGAAATGCATTCAAACAATTCAAGCTTGCCCAAAGCTCTAGCAAAAGATGGGGCACAAACACATCCACTGGACTGTCCTCCCAGTGTGACCTGAACACAATGGACATAGACACTGCCTGAAAGGGTAAGTGCTTTAACTGTGGGGGAAACCACTTTGTCAAGGACTGCAAGAAGGGTAAAATGCCTTGTAGCCAATGTAAGTTTCTTGAGGGAGGGCATTGCAAGGACTGCTCAAAGAGAAGCAAACCTCACAAGACTCATGCTGCTCAAAAGGAGAGTAGTGATGATAGCAACTTGGACCACAAAAGTAATAATGTCCAAGCTAGCTGCAAAGGAAAGGCTAGAGAAAATCCAAAGTCCATAAATGAAATGGGCTTTGAAGAGGCAAAAGCCTATTTTACAAATGTACTCAATGCCAAGGCAAAAGAAGCCAAGGCAGGAAAAGCATAAGGCACATGACCAGTCAGGGTGGTCATGGAGCCAAGGACTATTTCAGACATATAAAAGTAGAAAAGAAGAAAAATACCTACTTTGATATATTACTATCAGATATGGAGTCAGTAACTTATTTCGACAATATTACTGAAGCCACAACTTAGGACAAGCCTGAGTGCACCAGATGGGAATTTGGGCTTAATTTGGCTACCAAAAACAAAAAGATATTTACAAAGGAAATCCCTGACAGGATCATCATCCACTCTGTGAAAAATACTGAAATATGGTTAGGAGTACAAGTGGTGCTGGCCACTCAAAAGAAACAAATGATGATTGAAGAAGCTCTCCTTGATAGCAGGGCAAATGGGATCTTTATTGATCAATCATGGGCAGAGAAGAACAAAATACCCATGACAAGGCTACAATGGCCAATTCCAGTCTTCAATGTGGATGGGACCAAGAACAGTGTGGGAAATATTGACACAACCCTTGAGCTCTGGTTCTTAGGCTATTCACTAGACCTTCTGGACCATGGGGGACTGAGTTGGTGTGCTAAGCTTGAGGGGAAAACTCCAGGAGAACCAGACTAGGTTCCCTGGCTTGCATTCAGGCTTTATATACTATTCTACATGTTTGTAACTATTGTAGTCTAATCTACAGATTGTACATGAGGAGGGCAAAGGGGACACTGCCTGGCACAGCCTGGTAGTGGAATGGAAGCATCAGAATGAAGGGAAATGAGTAACAGGAGGAAAACATGAGGGGG
>JBBPKK010000848.1:0-15278 GCA_038089215.1 Tylopilus vinaceipallidus
GTTCTAGTCCTGGACCAAGCTCGTCTAAATCCATGTCGCCGCCCTGCCTTGGAATGGTTTGCAACATTTCTTGGCGGATCTGTGGCGATGACTTATGATTGAAAAGACAGCCATGAGCATCGAAGACTGGCAATCCGAGATAAGGTTCCCAATTCTCTGCATAGAACTGGACGACCTCAGCAGCGATGTATTCCTGGAGTGTCCATGCACGGCAGTTCCACTCGCTATCGACAAGACTACCAAGGTGCGTCACCCCACGGAGATACACAATGGTAAGCGCCGATCGTTGGTACCACTTGAACATCATTTGCAGTGATTCCTGTAGGACAGCATTATCATTCTTGTCGATGCAGCAAGTGTCTGACCAGGCCCAGTTTAGTCCTGCTTCCCGTGCACGAGAACAAAACATTTGCAGCTTGTGGTGAGCAGCAGACAGGGAAAGGGTGTTAATTGAGGCATCTTTTACTTGCTGAAACTTGGGTTCCAAATTATCACCCTCCCACCTGTGGGACAACATTGCATATTTGAAGTATTCTGTAACTGTTTGTTTGACACAATCCTCGTCGAAATGCGTCGAAAGGGATGACACAAGCATTTTGTACGCATCTGATATTTCAAACAACGCTCTTTGCTCCTTTTGATCGCACAGAAATCCAAATGTGGTGTCGATCAATACCATCGGCAAGTCCTCAATAACGGACCCAACAACCGCACGAATTTGTTCCCCCAGTGATGTGGTGACACTTTCGTGTGTTTTTGGCGGCATCTAACCAAAATGTACTTGTGTAAGTGTGCAGTCTGCCGTATGGAATGTAAAGGTACCTTCTTGATCTCGCTTCTACCCTCTTTCGGGTGCTGCGATTTGTTCCGGACGTCCGTACATTGTTTTCGAGGAGCAGACTGGACTTTCGGTAAGTCAAGGGGATCCTCGGCGATAAACGAATGGTTTCTTACAATATAGTTGTGAGACTGAATGATATTGACCTGTTGTGATCTTGGACCCCTCTCGACTGCTTCGCGTGTCTCCGTTACCTCTTGTGGCGTCACAGGAGCAGGCGAGTCGAAGAAAGATTGAGGGAGGATATCTCGGAGATTCAAGATAGTAATTTTTTTATCATATTGGCCGACAGCAAGCCAGGTGCTATCAGGCGAGAGCGCAATAGAGCGTACTTCATCCTTTGAGTGCCGGACAATAAGTTGCATGTGAACTAGGTTATGGGTTTCGGTGTCCCAAAGCGAGACCAACCCAGGTTTTGCAGTAGAGTATGCAATGAATTTTCCGTTGGGTGCGAGGGAAATTGATGCAAAGTTGTGTTTACCATGAACTGCCCATCTAGAGACCAGTGATCCCGTCGACACGTCAAATTGCCTGATTTCTCCATCGTGAACTGAGAAGATACGCTGTCCATCATTAGACCAAGCTATTGGGGTAGACCGAATCGAGTGGACTGCGTTACGAATATGCTTGAGCTCTCTACCGCTGCAACTCTCGAAGATACGAAGGGACGAGTCTTGCCATGTGGCTGTAGCAAGGCGATCGCCACTGGGAGAAAACTTGACACCCGATACTTGTCCATCATGCATGAGCGGTCCAACCACCTTCCTCCCAGTTGGGATATACCAGATGGCGGCCTCCCAGTCGGATGATCCGGTGGCAAACATCTTCAACTTTGAGAATATGTCCACGGCGATGACCCCATATCGATATCCATTGACCTCGATAACCTTGTCGTGCGTTGACGCATCCCAAACCATTGCCAACCCCTCATCCACACCACACACGATCCAACATGCGTCCTTGGAGACAGCAATAGATCGCACCGTCCTACCCGCACTGATCACTCTTCCAACCTCGTTCAAACCGTCTGACAGATCCCATTTTCTGACAGTCCCATCCCAGCTGCCACCAATAACGAAGTTTTGTTGGAAGGCAACAGAGGATATAGTGTCATTACTGTCAATTTCAAAGACCGCTTTCTCTACCCCAGAACTATAGAAAACGGTTTTAGCCAACAGTGTTATAGACTGTCGATACTCACTATTCATCAACAGTCGCGACCGCAGACGCAGAAGGACGCTGCATGAGGCACCGATCCAGACTGTGTTGCGGGCGCAGAACGAGATTTAAAGAAAAAGTCTTGGAAACTGATCAAATGAGTAAGTAACGAAAATGGAAACAAGCTAGAGGCGATGCAAAAGATGGTTTAGGAACTAGTTGGTTTAAGGGAGGTACAAATATTCTATCCTAAATACCATAGGACGCAACAGAAGAACGAGGAAATATGACAACAGGCGCTATGGAGACATTGTATTAGTTAGACCCTGGGGAGTATAAAGGTAGTGACGTGACTTTCTGATGGATGCACAATTCGTTTGGGTGGCACATCGTGCGGCCTGACTTGGAGCCTGAGTCCCAGCGAAAAAATAGACATAGGTATGGAAATTGAGACACAAATCCCAGTGCATTTGAAGGGGGGGAGTGGTAAGCGCGGGTGACAAACGACATGGAACCATAACTTCCAAAGGAGAGGAATCTTTTGACCTTTGTACAAGCATAATACTTGTGTTCTTGTTTTTGAATCTGCAGACGAAACGACAATACATAAGATCTTGCTTAGATAACGTTAGCAGTCGGGCCGACGCAGAACACGTGACCGCTTATATAAGTTGGCCCATAGCGCGTCATGCTCCCCTCGACGTCAATGATTACAGCGCAAATATATAGTGTTACAAAGCAATAGATTACAGGACCTAGTGTCCCCTAAAACTAACTCAACTCTTGCAGTTGCCCCCCATCTTCCCCGTCTCAGATCTGGACCTGACCGACACATTTTCACTCAAACATTAACTCTCTTTTCTCACGCTCCTCGCGCATCAACCCAACATAGTAAGATGACCCTTCGACAGCCACAAGAAATCTACGCCACTCATCTAAGCGACGCCCACGCCGCCTATGGCTATCCGCTTGGGACTCCGGGGCCGGATCAGGAACTCCGCGATAACGAACGAACGAACGGACTCGAAGTTGGGGATGTTGGGAAGTTGGACCCCAAAACCGGGTCCTTCCAAGTTTTGTTCAACATACGCTTCGACGCCCAACATCCTTTCCATCAAGCGTTCGGTGTCCCTGAAGGCTTCACGGCTGTTGACATGCAAGGTGCCGAAGTCATCGAAGACCCACAAATCGCTGAGTCCAAATTCACCTGGACTACACCTAATGTCATCACCTCGTAAGTCGTGTTTGGATGACGTCTGTGGTGCCGAGTACGTGACCCTGAGTTCGTCAGGCACCCAGAAGAAAACTGCACCACATTCGACCTCCGTGCACCTGAAGGATCAGTCCTTCATGTTCCCAAAGGCGGAGTGATCTGCTATTCGCTAGAAGATACGACAAGATTTGTTCGTTATGCCCTTCGACACGCACACCATTGGTATTCGTATGCTCGTCAACGTCGCAACTGGACCCTTCAGGACGACGAACTGTACCTGATAACAAAGCTCTATAAGGCAAAGCTGTGGGCGATTGCAACGTACGACGGCCTTCTGCGAGCTGAGGGATTTCAGGCCACATTCAGAACGATCGAGCACACATGGGAAACAGACATCCCGCTGCACACGCACACCAGCCTACCCGGGGATCAACCCACTGCTGATCAAGCACTATTTATCCAGGGACTCAACATCGCGGTGCAGAAATTCCCCGGTGGAAGGTGTACCACTGTTTTCAAAGACAATCCAGGTCCAGGTAGGATACCCAATCGCGCCAGGTTCTCGCGGGTGAGCTTCTCCCTCGGGCTGAAGTTGTTGGTAAGTCCGTCATTCTTCATTTCAATCCACTGCAGACTGACTCGTTGTAGGGTTTTTCATTATTCTACAAGCTGATGCATCAAATCGTGCGCGTTTGTATGAACCTTCATGCCACCTTCAGCTTGCTCTGCGGCAAGTTGCAGAACGATGAAGTATAGGAGTGTCGGAGGAATGGGATGCCCCAGGACGTAGGCACGGTTTGGGTCCGTGGTTTGGCACCTTATACATTGTTGAAACTGGGTGCGCTATCCATAAGTTGTTGGTCACTCGTTGTATGACTTGAGGCTAAGATCGAGATAAGAGAAATACAGTTTTTCCTGTGTGCATGATGCTCAGTTGCTTCCATTTCAGAGCCCCTCGTCCCGGGTCATGTTCACTCAATTATGCCTGTATCAGTCTGCATCGACCTCTCTACCCTAAGCTCGTTGAATGCAAGGAGCGTTCATGCATCACTGGCACGATCGAACTTGAAGAACATGGAGGCAGGCGGCAAGTTCCGAGTTGGCTGGAGAGAACTCCCACATTCTTTCTTTGTCCCGTCTCCGTTCCAATGCTTCACCCGAATTATCGCCCGCTTCATCGTCCTGTCGTCCTCTTGCTCTTTTCCACGTGAGCGCCTCGTCATACGCCATTTCAGCCCTTCCCGGCTATGACCTTTTCCTTGACGCGTTCACTACCACTCACTATTACTCCTCGAATGAATTCAGCGTCTAATTCTCCCGGTCGAAATGTGTTAGCGTACGGCACGCGTCGCCCTCGCACTGCATCCGATAAACGTGCAGAGGGTCACCACATTTATGACCGTGTAGTGACCCCGAGCAACCGTAGTGTTGTTCCTCGGAACATTCATGAAGCTTGAAAGCGTTCAGCTCAAGCTTTATGTGGGCTTCGATCCTGATCCCATGGTTCGATTTCTACATGTCGGTCTTCCAGACCTCTCAACTTTCCCCATAAACGTTCCCAGTCACTCCTGCTAACAGGGGCGGCGTGCCGTCTTCTGTGCATTCGTCAGGATCGTTCCACTCTCGTGAGTACTATGTAATCTACATCCTGAGCGAATTCCAATTTCACGCATTTTACAGCGCACATGAGCTGATTTTTTCCAATTTCGCAAGCCACACGTCATGTTCCCTGCCCTTCAATGGTGACCACTCTTGTGACCCACATATTATGGGATGTGTGGCATCGCGAATCTGTCGTCCTCCGGCAAATCCTCGGCCACCTCCATAGATGTTCATTCCATCCTCGTTTGCCCTCCGAGCATCCCGTCGCGACATGTAGGACGCTGCACCCGTCCTCCAAGAAATTAGGACGAGACCGAAACCCTCCTCATCCTGACCTCGTTCGACTGCCTCTTCCGTCTACCTCCAGTCGTGCCAACAGCATGCCCAGAGCCGAGACATCTACACGGACAACGATTCATTTTCTAAGTGCGATGGATATGCACGTATATCAATTTTGAGAATGGGTACATTTACATTTTTGTTGGGTATCATGGGCGCGAGTGGCTAGACGACTTTAGACATACGACGCCTAACTCCAAGCGGTGGTCTATCAACAGCAACCGAACTATCCTCGAGAAAGGATTGTCCGAGCATGCAGAGCTCCCACACAATCGCGCTTCACACCAAGTCGGCTGTATTTACCTCTTGAGGATCTTGGCTGACGGAGAAGGACAAGGGAGCACTGGGGAGGGCTGGAGAGGGGTCAGCGAGTTGCCGTTTCCTGCTTTATAGGTGTCATGCAAAATGAGACTCGTCGGGTGATACGGTGGTGAGACTGTCTCGGACTCAACCAGGCTTGTGCCATATACTGATCGCAACGTTATCAACAAATAGGCCATGTGTTGGAAATACAAGCACGCGCGCAGCCACGACCGCGACCGGTGCGCGCATGGGGCGGCGCGCTGCATTCCTTGCGTATGCCACACCATATGGCTCCTTCATTGTACTTCTTGCGTACATATCTTTTCTCTTATTCCTGTGTTATTGCTAATACAGATCCTGCACATGATCCCGCCATCCCCATTCTGACTACCATACGTTTTGTACCGTATATAAGACGTTTGCTTTGCCTGAAAGCACCTCAGTCTGTTGCACTGAATGTGACTGAGGTGAGATAGTTACCTTTATTGCTACCTACTTATTACTGATTCGTAACCTAGCTCCTGTGCTAGGTAAATATATTAGTCTGTTGCATTGAATGTGACTGAGCTCCCATGCTAGAAATCTAACACCATGTACATAGGATGATGCATGGTATAGTTGATGGATGAAATCAAGACCATATCCTCTCTGCCCTTCCATAGATGGTGTTATCTTTGACTGTTATTTGTCTCCCAGGCTTTGCTGTTGGAAGCACAGAAAAAAGGAGTTAATGATCACACGAATTGAAATGTTGATGTTCATCAGCAAGCCATGGACGTTCAGCTCTGTTGTACAAGAAGTATATTCCATTGTTAGATGGCGATGCATTGCGATGCACAGATGCTGTATGTTTTGAAGGGTTGGCTTGTCTGATAGGGATGACATCCAGGATGGTTTGAGATATTCGTTATTATTTTCCCAGCATTTGAATGAGCATGCAGAAGTTACTCCAGTGACCCTTGGCCATTACAGTGATCGATGCAAACTCACCGTGTTCTTTCCATTTCTACTCAGGCCAGACAATTTTGCAGGCCAGTGCGATCACCATTACCTGCCATGCAGTATATGATGCATGACGCTGTCAACAACATCTTCTCGACATGGATGGGAGTGATCTAGTACATGTGAGTCATCCCTCTCCTTGTTTGTCCAAGTCGTTGGATGTGATACTAGTCATGTAAGTTTTTGAAATCCCTGGTGCTCACCTGAAAGGACAGTCTCTTATCTTATCTTATCTTTCCTTTTTCAGGCATGATGACATAGGTCCAGACCAGGGCTAGGGCATGATGTCACACTAACTCATGGGGTTGAGGATATGACATCATTGCTGACTGAGGCATTACCAAGCACATACATCATACGATTACTAAGCGGGTACCTCAGTAGTATATAAGGACTCCCCCCATGTAGATTATTCCCTACTTTGAGATAGTTATTCATTGTCTCTTCTATCAGCACTACCTTCTAGTGTTGGTCTCTAGGCAAGTCCTAACATTATCTCAAAGTGCTAAACTAGGCTGTAGTGCTGTTACGTTGGGTTAGCTTATAGCCCTTCGCCCTTAATCCACTTCCTAGGGGTGTGTGGTCTTTCCTGCCCCCATCTTTTCTCTAGCCAGCCAAAGAAGACTTATCTTCAATGGTTGATACTATCGGTTCGCAGTCGAGCTGCTGTGCACCGACTCACTGAATTCAACTGTGGCTCATCGTGCTTCTGCGTTCAAGCTACAATATCCATACTATTCTAACTATATCGCACCCTGGCTCATTGGAGTTGGGACTTCCTCCACTGACTGCTATCCACTCCGTTCTACTCCCCCTACCCATGTTGAATTATCGCCATCTACTTCATTGAAGCCCCTTTCCAACAAGCTGTCCACATTGTCTACATCGACGCCAGTGGAAATCTCCGAGACTACTTCTTTTGACAACTGGGACGGATATGAGTGGACTTATGAACTTAGGAGATGTGCAGCAAGCAGTAGATGAGAGCACCATCCAGAACCCTATGCTCGGACAAGAGCAAGAAGGGATCGATGCCTCAATCCACAACCTGTCGAGGACGGTGACCCCAGCACTGATCGACAATGAATCGGACACCCTGCCTGCCCTGCGACCCACTATGCAGCCCCAGTACTGTTACATTTTCTCCGCCTAGTCTTCTTTCCTTTACTCCCTTTACGCATATATGAACATCTGTCCATCCTAGGGTTGATCCTTGTCCTCCTCAAAACCCTATGGCATACGCTTATCCGTGTTCTTTGTCTTGTACTCTCACTTTTCCTTCTCCTTGGATGGCATCTCTGCCGTACTGTTTCCTAGTTATCATTTCATTCTCTAAGAACGTTCTGATGCTGCGGACACTGCCCCGACAGTTCTTATTGTTTACGATGATTCTCCGCAGCATCCTCTTTTGTTATCTTGTCTCACACCAGCCCTAAACTACACAGGATGTATTTAAGGACTAAGGATTAGCCTGGGGAATCCCCAGCTAAATCTGCACAATCATACGTAGTGTTTTAGCATTCTTTGAGCGATTGGCCCGCAATCTCTCTTAGTATCCCTTCCGAGGCAAAACAATGTTAGCTCTATGTTAGTGAGCAACTGTGAACGTGTAGACTTTGTATTGCTTCGCCTTACAGCTTGCACTACGTCGTACCTAGCGTAACAAGTACCATCCAGGTATCCATGCCTCCTGGAGACAACAAGGGATCGCATCCTCAAACTTAGAGCAAGCTGCACTGTGGCAGGAGTGGCAGGACAACTATATGAGGTTTGGAGCAGAGGTAGCAGGGTTCCCCCCGCAGGCGATCACCTATTGGAATAGAGAGGGTGAGCCCATGCAGCTCATGTCCTGATTCCAGGGACTCCAAGAGCCACCAAGATCTCTGTTCCAACCAATACCGCGGAGGCCCATGCCTGAGGCAACAATCCCCGCTTACATCCCTTGTCCACCACATCCCCAAACCGCGCCTCATGTCCTGACACCGGCCGTGCCACCCCATGTGTCGATCCCAGCAATGGGAAAATCCCTCACTGCGAAGCCCGACTTCTTCAACGGCAATAAGGGCAAATACAAGGAATGGGTGAAAGCCCTACAGTTCTACATCGCTGGTTTTCCTAGCCTGCCCATGGATTATCAGTGTATCCTCATTGCACTCTCACATATGAAGGGCGCCAACCCTGCTGGGAGATTCACCAACTACTGGCAGGGGCAAATGACGGAGTTGTTGGTAACTCCCTGGGCAACATTCTTGGTCACGATGGACCACAACTTCATGCTGGCCAACTACCTGGCCCAACAGAAAAATGCCCTGAGGGGGTTGAAGCAGGGATCAGGTACGGTCAAAGACTTCTTCATTCAGATGAAGCAGTTGGTGGTGGAGGTTGGGATGACCCCAACCAAGGACAACACCCCATTCCTCATCGACATTGTATGAACAGGCATGCAATGGAACATAATTGACCAGATCTTGGACAGGGACTCCAACATGCTCTACTGCGAGGACCTGGAGGTTTGGGAGAACGCCTGCATCACTGTGGATTGAGTCATCGTGGACAAGATCAATCGGAGATGGGGAGCTGCTGCTCCAGCAAACATGGCAGCAAAGTGATGGGAGAAGAATAGTGCCCCATCTGGCAGTAAAGTGACTGCCAACACCACCTCAACGTCCGCTGCCCCCTCGACGTCCACGCGTCCCACTAGTGCTCTGGGAGTTGCACTTGGAGTGGGCACCCCAATGGATATCGAAGAGGTGAGAAAGAAGGGACTTTGCTTCAAGTGCGGAGGACCCTTCCCCTGTAAGGACCATCCTTCCTGATGGGCACAGAAGAAGCGCCAAATCGTGTTCATGGGCCAGGTGGTGGAATACGATGAAGGAGAAGACATGGCAGAGAAGTTGAAGAAGATTGCGCTGGCAGGTTTTGGAGAAGGGCAGTAGATGCAAGTCGATCTACTGTCTCGGACTCGGTTCAAGCTTCGGTATCATATATTAGCAGTACCAACAAATATACTGTGTTATCTATTGAAGAACTGAATGAAGACTCAATCCCGATCAAAAGGACCTTGCCTGACGCAAGGATGCCTATTAGAGGATCAGAAGCAGCCGCAGGACTGGACTTATTTGCTGCAGAAGACATTGTGATAGCGCCATGAGACCAAGCGCTAGTAAACACAAACATCCAGGCCACCCTACCAAAGGGGACCTATGGTCGATTGGCACCCAGAAGCAGTCTGGCATTGAAGTCCAGGATCAGGGTGAATGGAGGTGTCATTGATGCAGATTACCAGGAGGACATCAAGGTGATTTTGATGAACCACCACAAGGAACCGTTCATTGTCAAGAAAGGCAACAAGGTGGTACAGCTAATCATTGAAAAGATTTGTACCCCCAAGGTAAGAGAGGTTTCGACCCTTCCTGACACAAAAAGGGGTCAATTGGGATTTGGTTCGACTGGGGTAAGTATACTATGTCGAGCCAAGGCATCACTGGGTAGCAGTGCGCAGTGCTCCCCAGAGCAAGTGACAGAAAGATTGTCAACAGGGGACGGAATGCCATCATGGCAAATCCAGGAGAACGGAGGCTCTGGGGGACTGATCCCTCATCCGATCAAGAGTTCTGTCCCTTGATCCGGTACATCAACTTGGCGGAACACAGTAGACCCCTGGTCAACCACATGGATCAAGCAAAGTTGTGAGGTGGGGGATGAGCATGCCCAGAACCACCTCAACATGTTTGTTCATGACTCGAGATGATCAGAGGTGACTCCTCAGCTAGTCCAACAGCTGAGGGGGATGACCGTTGAGGAGGCACATATCGCTTTGCTTGACCTACAACAGAAACCACGACACAAGACTTCTGTTCGTGGGCAGTCACTCGAGCTTAATACCTCCTTGACAACTGATGATCTGAGAGTATTCCCGGCCACGGTGCTAGTTGACTCAGGCTGCACTGGCTCATCCATTGACCACTCCTTCGTCCTTGAAAAGGGGGTGGGTATGCATAAGTTACCGCAGCCCATTCCAGTATACAACGCAGACGGAACTCCAAATAGTGGAGGTGAAATTTCCGAATTCATCACCATGGAAATGGAGATTCAAGGACACAAAGAGTGGATCACGCTGTCGGTCACAAATCTATCCACGAATATGGTGTACTTGGGGTATGATTGGTTGAAGAAACACAATCCAATTATCGATTGGAAGGAGAATTCGATCAAATTCCAATGCGAAGACAACCATCTACCCCCATTAATAGACCTAGACAAGGATGGATACAATGGCATAGAGCTGGAGTCTGGAGAAACAATGTACCAGGTGCACATGGAGGAGTATTGGCATCTCCAAAATGTAGCCATGGATATTGCTGCTGCAGCCAACATGGCAAAGAAAAAGCTATCCTTTGAGGAAGCTGTCCCAAAAGCGTACCATGATTTCAAGGATGTATTCACTAAGGAATCCTTCAACGAACTACCACCATGAAGACCTTGGGATCATACTATCGACCTGATCGAGGGTGAACATAAAGTTGATGGGAAGATATACCTGTTATCACCCGATGAACAGAAAGAATTGGATGCATTCCTTGACGAAAACCTGTTGACTGGACGGATCAGACCATCAAAATCACAGTTTGCCTCACCATTCTTTTTTGTGAAGAAAAAAGATGGGCGATTGCGACCAGTACAGGACTATAGGAAGCTAAATGCTGTGACGGTAAAGAATCAATACCCCTTACCCCTGATAAATGAATTAATTGACAAACTCCACAGAGCAAGATACTTCACAAAGCTCGACATCTGGTGGGGATACAATAACATCAGGATGAAAGAAGGGGACGAATGGAAGGCAGCATTCTGGACCAACCGAGGACTATTTGAACCACTCGTTATGTTCTTTGGCCTAATGAATTCACTGGCCACGTTCCAAACAATGATGAATCACCTGCTCAAGGATCTAATCGACCAAGGAAACGTAATGGTGTACATGGACAACATCATGATCTTTACCAAAACTAAGGAACACCACGAGCAGGTGGTGAGACAAGTACTGGACATACTAAGAAAGAACAAACTCTGGTTGAAGCACAAAAAGTGCGACTTCGAAACACACAAGACCAAATACCTCGGATTGATCGTTTCAGAGGGACAGGCAAAGATGGACCCTCTAAAAACCAAGGCAATTCAAGACTGGCCAGAACCGAAAATGCAAAAACAAGTAAGAGCATTCCTGGGATTCCTGAACTTCTACAGGAGGTTCATAAAATATTTCGCTAAGATCGCAAAACCCTTAAACGCTTTGACATCGGCCAAAAAGGAATTCGCATGGTTGGAAGAGTGTTCCATAGTGATAGCAGCTCTAAAGAAAGCCATAACCAAAGCACCTGTTCTCGCAATGCCAATAAAGGAAGCCCCCTACCAGGTGGAAACCGATGGGTCAGGAATAGAACTTGGCACCATTCTGTCGCAAAAATAGGATAACGTATGGAGACCAATCACCTTCATCTCCAGAGGTCTGCAGGAAGCCAAGCAAAATTACCATGCAAGCAACCTGGAGATGCTAGGAATCATATGGACATTACGATCCTGGCGACAATACCTGTTGGAAACCAACCCACCCTTCAAAATCTGGATGGATCATAAAAACTTGGAGTTTTTTAAGAAACCACAGGACCTGTCGTGCTGACAAGCGAGGTGGCAACTACAGCTCCAAGATTACAATTTCGTCATCATCCATCAACCTGGAAGGACGAACCCTGCTGATCCTCTGTCCAGGAGGCCAGACTTTGAAAAGGGGGTGGACCAAGATAATAAAGCCCAGACTTTGTTACCACAACATCTTTTTCAGCAAATAAAGGCAGGCGAAACCATAGATGAAGCTGTTACGATTCACCCTATGCTGCCAGTATCATGACAACAGACTTAGACATATTTGCTTTATGAGCATGTGACCGTGAGACTTAGCACATGACCAGTTCACGTGACGACCGGCTTGGAGGGATCTGAGCTGTCTGGATGTCAGGCACGCACGTGGTAGGGGCCTAGACCCTTATCGGACTCATGTATTTAATTCCCGCGCCATGAGGCGCTTATCTCTGATCGCTGTGCCCCATGGCACTCTAGACCGCCTCATGTCAGGCACGACTCTCACGATACATCATATGCTTACTGTACTTTCCCACATGACATCATGCTATGTAGATACGCACGGACCATTAGTCAATATGTACAAACATGTCCCTATGGTATATATACTTGAATGATATCGCCCAAGGACCTCAGTTAAGTCCTTGTGGCTATTCCCCATAATCTTAGCTCCTATAAGCCTAAAGTCAGAGTAGCCTGAGCCACGTCTAGTACTGGTTTTGGGTTGTGCTACAGAAGCGATCAAACGACTACAATATAAGAAGGAATGCTTCACCAAGGAGGGATTAACCTGACCAAATTCTGACTGGAAGGAAGATGAAGGGCTTGTCAAATGGAGAGGAGCCACATATGTGCCGAACAACAGGGAACTCTGATCCAGAATCATAAGGGAGTACCATGACCACCCAACGGCAGGACACCCTGGGGCACGAAGAACGAAAGACTTGATAATGAACAAGTTCTTTTGGCCCTCTCTTCGACGAGATGTGGAAACATACGTGTGGAAATGCAATGCGTGCCAGAAAAACAAACCTGTCATGAAAACCAAGACTACCCCATTACATCCTCATGCCGTACCAACGCAACCATGGGAAGAGATCTCCATTGACATCATTGGACCACTACCAGAATCAAAAGGAAAAGACACTATCCTAGTGGTGGTGGACAGGTTCAGTAAAATGATAAGGTTAATACCCACAACAGTCCACCTCACATCGGCAGGAGTTGCAGAAATATTCCAAAATGAGATCTGGAAACTCCATGGACTGCCAAAGAAGGTGATATCGGACCGAGGAACGCAGTTCGTGTCGAACTTCATGAACAATCTATACACCCTACTGAAGATCAAACCGAACCTGTCCACGGCGTATCACCCTCAAACAGATGGACAGACAGAGTGGATAAATCAGGAGGTAGAGACATACCTGAGGATTTATGTGAACAACCGGCAGAACAACTGGGTGGACTGGCTAGCCATGGCCAAATTTGCCCACAATTCGAAAACGTCATCGGCCACCAAGAATACCCTGTTTATGCTAAACTACAGGCATGTACCTCAAGCAATGATCATGGGAAGGAAGGAGGTGAAGAACGAGGCAGCCGACAAATTCATAGAAAGGATGAAGGAGATGAGGAAGAAGGCCGAGATGGTGCTGGAAGATGCAGCCCAGGCAATGAAGCGGTTTGCAGATCAAAAGGCCAAGGACTGAAATGAATACTCCAAAGGGGATATGGTGCTGCTGGACACAGCCAACATCAGATCGGACCGACCGACAAAAAAACTCAACCAGAAGTTCTATGGTCCCTTCAAGGTCATATCCAAGGAGGGATTGTCGGCGTACCAGATCAAACTACCCCCCGAATGGAAAGGAGTCCACCTGATCTTCAACGAGACGCTCCTATGGCCTTATCATAAAGGAGAAGGGATGGTTGAGGTCACATCTCCAGCCTTATCGGTCAAAATCATGGAACCACCATGGGAGATCAAGGACTTGAGGGAACAGCATGAGCGGATGGAGTACTTGGTGCACAAAGAGGGGACACCAAAGGAGGAAGACAAGTGGGTAGCGGCAAAAGATCTACCATCTAATGCCCCACAGATTAAGACCTTCCACTGAAAACACCCAACCAAGCACTGACCCCAGCCGACGATGAACCTACAGGTTGTCAGAACTGTCAATGAGTGTAACTGCCCGATATGCCAAGGGGTTAAGCCACTGGACCCACAAGGAGTGCTAGCCACTCAAGAATTCCAGGACTTCCAACAGCAGTATAATCGTTTCCCTAACTCTTTCTTCGAGTTCCCTCCTGCCGGGACATCAGGATTGAAAAGGGGGTGATGAAAGGACAGTCTCTTATCTTATCTTATCTTTCCTTTTTCGGGCATGACAACATAGGTCCAGACCAGGGCTAGGGCATGACGTCATGCTAACTCATGGGGTTGAGGGTATGACATCATTGCTGACTGAGGCATTACCAAGCACATACATCATACAATTACTAAGCAGGTACCTCAGTAGTATATAAGGACTCCCCCCATGTAGATTATTCCCCACTTTGAGATAGTTATTCATTGTCTTTTCTATCAGCGCTACCTTCTAGTGTTGGTCTCTAGGCAAGTCCTAACATCACCATGCCGAGGTCAAATCTGTCGAATTGCGTACACCACTATGCGGACGCAAGCCGGAATCTATAAGCAGCGTCGTACTTGGGTCGCAGCATCCACGTGGGGGTCGGAGCCGAAATTTAGGAGATCTTATTGTGGCTGGTGTTGCCAGGGGACACATTCTTATATCAGTACGCTCAAAGGATATCATGCGAGACTCGTACCCTGGCATCTACGCAAGGTGCTTAAGCGGGGCCAATGGCTATCCTTTATGGAATCCGGAACTGGATGACCGATTCAGAAGGTGCGGACGAACAGAGGGCCTGCAAATTGGAGATGTTGGGGCAGTTGATCCGCTAACTGGGGGTTTTGGTGTGTTGTTCAATATCCGCATGCCAGCGAATGACCCTTTCCATCAAGCATTTGGCGTTCCTGCGGGCTTTGACCCTACCGAATTCCACGACACCAGGGACATTATGACGACACAAGTTGCGCAACGTGATTTCGTTCATTGGTCCTCTCCGTCGGTGAGAGTGATTCGACAAGTCAGGTCGGTGCAGTTCTTCGGGTGATGTATG
>JBBPKK010000849.1:0-15247 GCA_038089215.1 Tylopilus vinaceipallidus
CAAAACAACTGAATTCTATTTACTCTTTGTCTACCTCTTCTTCATCTTCCTCACCTTCCCCATCTTCATCCCCTTCCTCATCTCCGCCCTCCGAATCTCCTTGCCCCTCCGATGAAGCCTCTTCAGCCTCCACTCGGCACTCCTCTACCTCCGCCGCTGCCTCCGCGCTCTCTGCCTCCTCATCCTCAAACCCGTCATCCGGGTATACCTCCGCCACTCTTAGCTCCACCAGTTGACTGAGCAGTAGGTTCTGCCGGTCCAACCGCCCCTTCAGAACATCGCCTAAGTCTTCTAACGACTTGGCGATGATCTTGGCGGCCTCGACCAACCCCACCCTCGTCACCTCCGGTGCTTCCTCTGCCCAGACCTTCTTCCGGACTTGCTCGTTGGCAGCCACGTCCACCCCATCTTTCCTCTTCCTCTTCCTTTCAGGCTTCTCTTCTCTGGGACGCTCGCACTTTGCCTTCACCTCCTGGCACTCCACGCACGAGGTGGACTTGCCAGTCCCCAGCGTGCAGTCCAGTCTGCGATCTTCGCACCTCTGGCATACCGCTGGCTTGCTCACCTTTGCCTTCCCCTTTCTGGAGCTCGTCGCTCTGCGCTCCTGCTCCACCTGCACCACCTCCACCCGCTTCTTTGCCGCCGCCTCAGCCTCTGCCCGCCTCTTTGCTGCCGCAAACTTCTCTGCCCTCACCCGCGCAGCCTCCTCCTCGGCCTTCTTCTTCCTAGTGGCCTCCTCCGCCTTCCTCCGCTCCTCCACCTCTTTCTTTGCCTTCACGTGTCTCCTCCGCTCTGCTGCCTTGGCATTCCACAGCGCGTCGTCGTCGTCGACGTTCTCCGAGAGGTATGCATCGTCCCACGTCTTGATATCGGGGTAGGCGGACATGGGAGGTATGAATGGTGGGTGATGAAGAAAATTTTCGGGCTAAGGCTCAACTTATATAACCCACGTGTTCCACACTCGGCTAATTCAACTCCAACCAGATCAACAAAGTCACATGAGTCAAAGCGGCCTTCAAGGGTTCAGGCCTAAGAGGGGGATACTGTTACGATTTGCCCTATGCTGCCAGTATCACGACGATAGACTTAGACATATTTCGCTTTACGAGCACGTGACCGTGAGACTTAGCACATGACTAGTTCACGTGACGACCGGCTTGGAGGGATCCAAGCTGTCCGGATGTCAGGCACGCACGTGGTAGGGGCCTAGACCCTTATCCGCCTCGTGTATTTAATCTCTGCGCCTCGAGGCGCTTATCTTTGATCGCCGTGCCCCGTGGCGCTCTAGACCGCCTCATGGTAGGCACGACTCTCACGATACGTCATATGCTTACTATACTTTCCCACATGACATCATGCTATGTAGATACGCACGGACCTCTAGTCAATATGTACAAACATGTCCCTATGCTATATATACTTGAATGATATCGCCCAAGGACCCCAGTTAAGTCCTTGTGGCTAATCCCCTCAATCTTGACTCCTATAAGCCTAGTATTAGAGTAGCCTGAGCCAAGTCTAGTACTGGTTTTGGGTTGCGCTACAAAAAGTACCGGTCCATCACGAGATCCTTGGTCCTTTTCGCCCTGGGGTGTCCCGCCGTAGGGTGGTCATGACAAGTGGCCAAGATCCTTTCTCTTAGCTCTTTATCATTTGGAACGTATAGGAGGTTTCTCCATTTGACGATCCTGTCTTCTTCCTTCCAGTCTGAGTTCTCCTGTTTAAGCCCCTCTTTTACGAATCGTTCTCTTTTGAATTGTAATTTGCTGATTCACTCCTTGATTTCGAGGTGACTCAAGAAGTCAGCTGAAATTTTCTGAACAAACATGTTATCTGGCAGGAGAATTTGGTTTTTGTTGTCGTCCACCCCCTCTTCAAAGTCTGGCCTCTGGGACAGAGGATCCGTGGGATTGGATTTGCCAGGGCGATGAACAATCGAGAAGTGGTATTCCTGTAGTTCCTGCTGCCAACATGCTTGTTGACAGGATAGATCCTGGGGTTTCTTAAAACATTCCAGGTTCTTGTGGTCCATCCAGATCTCGATGGGGTGATGGGCGCTGAGTAGGTAGTGATGCCACTGTTTAAGAGCCCACATGATTGCGAGCATCTCTAGGTTGCTGGCATGGTAGTTCTGCTCGGCTTCCATTAACCCCCATGAGATGTATGCGATTGGGTGCCACACATCATCCTGCTTCTGGGAGAGAATCCCTCCGATCCCAACACCACTTCCGTCTGTTTTGATCTTAAAAGGGTCGGTGTCTGTGGGCATTCGAAGTGCTGGGGATTGAGTGAGCATCTCTTTCAATGTCTGGAAGCTCCCCTGACACTCGTCTGTCCATTCGAACTCCTTTTTGACCAAAGTCAGTGCGTTTAGCAGTTTGGCGACTTTGGTGAAGTCTCGTATGAATCTTCAGTAGAAGTTTAGGAATCCAAGAAATGCTCGGACTTCCTTTTGTGACTTTGGGGTGGGCCAGTCCAGGATCGCCTTGACTTTAAGTGGATCCATCACGATCTTGTTCTGAGACACGATCAACCCCAAGTATTCTACTTCTTCCTGTTTGAAGTCGCACTTCTCGTGCTTCAGCCATAGCTTATTCTCCTGTAGGACTTTCAAGACATCCCTTACCACCTCTCAATGATGTTCCAGTGTAGATGTGAAAATCATGATGTCATCCATATAGACGACAATGTGACCTTGTTTGATCAGCGGTCTTAATAGGTGGTTCATCATCATTTGAAAGGTGGCCAGGGAGTTGGTGAGTCCGAAGAACATCACCAGTGGTTCGTATAGTCCCCAGTTTGTCTTGAACGCTGCCTTGTGCTCATCGCCTTCTGCAATCCAAATGTTATTATACCCCCACCCACGTCAAGCTTGGTATAGTACTTGCTTCCTTTCAGCTTGTCTACCAGCTCTCTGATTAGTGGTAACAGGTACCTGTTCTTTATTGTGATCACATTCAGCTTTTGATAATCCTGAACTGGTCTTAATCGGCCGTCCTTTTTCTTCACAAAGAAGAATAGGGATGCTATGTGTGATTTGGATGGTTGGATTCGGCCTGATTTCAGGTTCTCCTCCAAGAAGGTGTCTAACTCGACCTGCTCTCCGGAGGATAACGGATATGTCTTTCCGTCTACTATGTGGTCCCCTTCGATCAAGTCTATTGTATGGTCCCAAGGTCGTCGAGGGGGGAGTTCGTCAAATGACTCCTTAGCAAATACATCCTCGAACTTGTGGTATGCCTTGGGTACCGCCTCCTTAAAGGTTTTCTTTTGCTTTTGCACATGGGCAGCAGCAGCTATGTCTGTGGCTACGTTCCTTAGTCGCCAGTAGTCTCGTAGGTGGACTCTATAGGTTTGTTCCTCATCGTCGTCTGGATCTGGAGCTAGGTTTGGCATGTGGTCATCTTGGCAAGAAAACTTGATCGTGTTCTCTGCCCAGTTTATCATGGGGTTATGGACCTGTAGCCAGTCTAGACCCAGGTACACCTCATTTGTGGACAGCCTGACGACTGCCAGCATGATGATTTCGGTGTGTCCCTGGATCTCCATCTCCATCTTGACAAATTTGGATATTCCACCAGAGGTGTTCATAGTTCCGTTGGCGTTGTATACCGGAATGACTCTCGGTAAAGGTATCGTTTCCATCCCTTGTTTTTATATGAACTCCTTGCTGATGGATGAACCTGTACATCCTGAATCTAAGAGGGCTTTGACTTTGAAGACACGCTTGTCTCCTGTGGTGATCATAGTCAGGATTTCAAATGACTGTCCCTGTCTCAACCTCTTGTGTCTCAGTTTTTGTTGTAATTCCAAGAGACATATGTGCGCTTCTTCCATTGTCATGTTATGGATTGATTGAATCAGCTCCACCCCCACTTCAGTGGTTTGCATCCCGTGAACAAAGGAACATAAGTGGAAGAGAGAGTGATCATCGTTGCCCCGTTTGCAACCCTCTTTGATCCATTGGATGGACCACAGATCTACCATCATGTGTGGAGTCACCCTACCAGATTGGGAGCAAGAACTGTTGATTGGATGAGGACTTGGGTCCCCAGAGCCTCCGTTCTCCTGGATTTGCCACGATGGTGTTCCCGCTCCACTTGACAATCCATCAGATGCTCGCTCTGGGGAGCGCAGCGTGCTACGACCTGGCGATGCCTCCTCACATTTCAGCAGACGCACCTTTTGGTCGGTCGACCCAAACCCTTTTATTCCTCATTTGGTTGTGGAGAGGTCGTCCACTTGTACCAGCATTGCGGTGGAAATCTTTTCCAGGATTAATTGGGCGATTTTGTCTCCTTGCTTAATCGAGGCGGTGACATCGCTGTGGTTCAGCAACACCATCTTTATTTCGCCCCAGTAGTCACTGTCGATGACTCCCGCATTGATGCCGATTTTTGCTTTAACAGCCAGCCCACCCCGGGGTGCCACTCGCCTGTAGTAACCCTTTGGTATGGCCATCTTTACTCCGGTGTCGATGATGGCTTGTCCTCGAAAGGGTATTTGGGCGTTGTGGATGGAATACAAGTCCATCCCAGCTGCTTCTTTGGTGCCTTGCTCTGGGAGCTTGGCCTTTTCGCTCACCAATACCACTGGTATTGATTCGCTTTCTGAGTCCTTCGATTCCTGTATGTTGAGAACAGCAAATCTATTGGCAGTACTAGTACATTTTGTAGTAGTACTGCCCGGAGCAGCCGTCAGACTCATGCCGACTGCTCGCTTCCAAAACCCGCTGGGGCAATCGCTCTGATTCTTGCAGTGATGTCCTTGTCTTCTCCAACATCCAACTTCTGCCTGTTGAAGTAGATTTGGTGGCAGTGAGGGGGGAATCTGGGAGGATGGTCTTTACATGGCCAGGGCTTCTGGCACTTGGCACACAAGCCCTTGCATCTGGCTTCCCCTATATCCATTGGCACACCGGCTCCAGTAAATGTCCTGACCGCGTTAGGGTGCATGGTGGTGTTGGCATTGCTTGACGAAGCCGTGACGGTGGTGACCACACCTGAATTCTGCTGTCCCAGCGGAACTGTTTCCTGAGATCGTCTATTGCCTCCACTCAACGAAGGCTGGATCACAGTCTTCCCATCCTGATGGAGCTGCTCTTTGATGATTCGGTCAGTGTCAATGAGTGCCGACTCCCAGAGGTTGAGGTCCTTGGTCTTGAGGATGTCCAGTCTGAAGTTCTGGACGTATTTGACCACATTCCTCCACACCCTGGCCTTGACAATATTGAGGATGAAGGGGGCATTAGTGGGCATGACCTCCATCTTGACTTCATGGAGAAGGTGCTGGAGTCTGATGAAGAAGTCCTTGACAGACCCAGACCCCTGCTTAAGGTTCTTGTTATGCTAGGTACGACATAGTGCAAGCTGTAAGGCAAAGCAGTGTTACGATTTGCCCTATGCTGCCAGTATCACGACAATGGACTTAGACATATTTTGCTCTACAAGCACGTGACCATGAGACTTAGCACATGACTAGTTCACATGACAACCGGCTTGGAGGGATCCGAGCTGTCCGGATGTCAGGCACGCACGTGGTAGGGGCCTAGACCCTTATCTGCCTCGTGTATTTAATCTCTGCGCCTCAAGGCACTTATCTTTGATCGCCGTGCCCCGTGGCACTCTAGACCGCCTCATGTTAGGCACGACTCTCACAATACGTCATATGCTTACTACACTCTCCCACATGACATCATGCTATGTAGATACGCACGGACCTTTAGTCAATATGTACAAACATGTCCCTATGATATATATACCTGAATGATATTGCCCAAGGACCCCAGTTAAGTCCTTGTGGCTATTCCCCCATAATCTTAGCTCCTATAAGCCTGATAACAGAGTAGCCTGAGCCAAGTCTAGTACTGGTTTTGGGTTGCGCTACATTAGGACTTAACTTCTTTCCGCTCACCCTACTCTATCGCACCTGGCAGAGCCTATCTGCTAAAACATAGCTGGACCTGAGGCTTATACGGGACCTTATTCTTCTTTGGGCACCCCCTTTCTTTTATGTAGCCACTCTCTATATGAGAGGATAGACTCTTAGCGACCTAATCGTGGAGTAGTCCGTAGCCTCGAGAGGCTTTAAAGTGTTTAAACACCGCGGCAACCCCCCCTTCTCTTCTATTGCCGAAAGGCGTGTCCATGTGAGGCACATTTTTTCTAGTCTACATAATTGGTCGCAGTTGGTGCAAGAGTGGTCTTGTGCCCACCAGCTGTTGACATACGAACCAAGTCGGGGAGGTCGTTGACCCGATTGGAATAACGGTCAAGCGAGACTAGCCCTCCCGTTTTAGATAACAAAGGATGCTCAGGGTTGCCCACCCTACCCAAACACTCGACTGGGAAGCCGGTCAAATTCAAGTACGAGTAAAGGTCGAACCGGTAGACGAACTGGAATACAAATTCAACTCTAACGACCAAGTAACGGTCAAAGTCGAAGAAGAGGAGATAGACCTCGCTCTTCTCGAACCACTCCCTCTCCCCGACACCCAGGAATTCTTCCCTGCAGAGCGTCAATACAAGTATACCCCCCCTGTGGTAAAGAAACAGGCAAGGTTTGACTTAGGGCCCAATGGGGAACTAGTCCAACATTTTTATGTATCCCGCGCCAAACCGTACGGCACACCAAGAAGACTCCAAAGGGAGCAAACAAGGAAGTCGCTTAGAGAAAAGTGCAACAGGCCGTACAATCCAAGGCCAAAGGTTCTAAGTAGAAAGTAGTACTTAGACAAAATTTCCAAGTCTACAGAATCAATTCCCCTGTCTCCGAAAAGAATGGATTACGGGCAACAAATTCTCAACTTGCAAGTCCTGCTGGCAGGACTACAAACACAATTAGCTGCAGCCGAAGCCCGGGCTGCCGCCGCAGAAGCCAAGGCAAACGCTGCCGAAGCATTGGCAAGAGGACCTCGGACGGAGGTCAAAGTTACGAAAAAGGTGGACCCGATCCCAGATCCAGGGTCCTTCAGCGGTGACTACTCCCGTTTCGACGAGTGGTGGATTAAGATGCAGGTATACATACCTGCAGATGAACCAGGAAACCTTCTCCTCAAAGAAGGAAGTTACCCTTGCGGTCTTGTCTCGGATCGGCTCGGGAAAGGAAGGAGACAAAAATGGAGCGGGCGAATGGGCCCGATACCATATAGAGACAAAGCTCGCCGATAACTCATGGTGGGCAGTAAAAGACCTGGAGAAAGAACTCTCCCATCGCTTCAGGTCGGCTACAAGACAAGGGAGAGCATTGAGGGAACTACAAACCCTCAAACAAGGAACAAGGCAGACAGAGGCCTTCCTCACGCAATGGGAAACTCTGTACCGGTACGCCGGGATAGACGAGGTGATGGGTACCCACCTCCTAATCAAAAACGCCCAAGAGGAGATTGTAAGGCACATCTCCCTCAATCTCCATGGGGACGATGCCCCCACCAACCTTGCCGACTGGATCGGGCAAGTACGTAATGTTGGAAATGCGTTCGAACAATTCAAGCTCGCCTGAAGCTCAAACAAAAAATGGGGCAACAATGCAACCGCCGGACCATCCACCTGGCAAGATCCAAATGCAATGGACATCAACGCTACCCGAAAGGGTAAGTGCTTCAACTGCGGTGGCGACCACCTTGTTCACGACTGCAAGAAACCTAAGCAACCTTGCAGCGACTGCAAGTTCCTTGGGGGAGGGCATCGAAAGGATTGCCCAAAACGAGGCAAATCTCGCAAGGCTCGAGCTGCTCAAAAGGAGGGTAGTGATGACAGCAACTCGGACAGGCAAAGCTATAATGTCCGAGCTAGCCGCAAGGGGAAGGCTAGAGAAATGCCCAAGTCCATAAACGAGATGGGCTTTGAAGAAGCGAAAGCTTACTTCATGGATGTTCTGAACGCCAAGGCAAAGGAGGCCAAGGCGGGAAAAGAATAGGGCACATAACCAATCAGGGTGGTTGTGTTGCCAAAGACTATTTCGGACATATAAAAATAGAAAAACCGAAAAACAGATTCTTCGATGTACTACTATCTGATCCAGAATCAGTAACCTATTTTGACAATATTACCGAAGCCACAACTCAGGATGAGCCTGAGCACACCGGACGGGAATCTGGGCTTAATTTGGCTAAGAAAGACAAAAAAATATTTACAAAAGAAATCCCTGATAGGATCATCATCCGCTCTGTGACGAACACCGAAATACGATTAGGAGTACAGGTGGCGCTGGCCACCCAAAAGAAACGGATGATGAGCGAAGAAGCTCTCCTCGACAGCAGGGCCAATGGAATCTTCATAGACAAGGCATGGGCACAAACAAATGAGATACCCATGAAAAAGTTGGAGTGGCCAATCCTGAAGCGCAACCTACTACCAGCGTATAGCGTGGCTCAGGTTACTCTCACAAAGGCTTATATTGAGTCAAGTAGAGGGGAATGCCACAAGGACTTAACTGGGGTCCTTGGGCGATATCATTCAGATATATATACCATAGGGACATGTTTGTACATATTGACTAAAGGTCTGTGCGTATCTACATAGCATGATGTCATGTGGGAAAGTATAGTAAACATATGACGTATCGTGAGAGTTGTGCCTAGCATGAGGCGGTCTAGAGTGCCACAGGGCACGGCGATCAAAGATAAGTGCCTCAAGGCACAGAGATTAAATACACGAGGCAGATAAGGGTCTAGGCCCCTACCACGTGCGTGCCTGACATCTGGACAGCTCGGATCCCTCTGTAGCCGGTCGTCACGTGAACTAGTCATGTGCTAAGTCTCACAGTCACGTGCTCAATAAAAGAAAAGAAACGACTAAGTCTAGATTGTGATACTCATTGTAAGGCAGATCATAACAAATCCCAGTGTTCAACGTAGACGGAACCAAGAATAGCGCTAGGAATATAACACATACCACCTCCCTCATTGTAGATTACCAAGGACATCACGAGACTCTGGAAGCAGAGGTCACTGATCTAGGGAAGGTAAGCATGATACTGGGGTACACCTGGCTGAAGAAGCACAACCCCGAAATCGACTGGAAAACCGGACAAGTGAAACTTATGAAATGTCCGTGGTCATGCTACCTCCTATCGGACAGATCAGCTTCCCTCAGAGTCCTCGACGAGGAAGAGCTCACAAGCGCTCCATATGTGTACCATCACATCAAAAAAATGGAGGTTACACCACCAAAAAGGGTAGAAAAAACAGCAGAGGAGCTCGTACCTGAACAGTATCATAAATTTATTGAACTGTTCACCAAGAAAGCATCCGAACGAATGCCTATCCGACGAACGTGGGATCACGCCATCGACCTAAAAGAAGGTTTCATTCCCAAAAAGGCAAAAGTATACCCCATGTCGGTAGACGAAAAGTGTAGCGCAACCCAAAACCAGTACTAGACTTGGCTCAGGCTACTCTGTTACTAGGCTTATAAGAGCTAAGATTGAGGGGAATAGCCACAAGGACTTAACTAAGGTCCTTGGGCGATATCATTCACGTATATATACCATAGGGACATGTTTGTACATATTGACTACTGGTCCGTGCGTATCTACATAGCATGATGTCATGTGGGAAAGTATAGTAAGCATATGACGTGTCGTGAGAGTCGTGCCTGGCATGAGGCGGTCTAGAGTGCCACGGGGCACGGCGATCAAAGATAAGCGCCTCGAGGCGCGGTGATTAAATACACGAGGCAGATAAGGGTCTAGCCCCTACCACGTGCGTGCTTGACACCGGACAGCTCGGATCCCTCCGTAGCCGGTCGTCACGTGAACTAGTCATGTGCTAAGTCTCACGGTCACGTGCTCGTTAAAGAAAATATACTAAGTCCATCAAGTGTGATACTAGGTGGCATAAGGCGAATCGTAACAAAAAGGAAGAAGTAAAGGCCTTCATTAAGGAACAGCTGAGAAAAGGGTACATACGCCCCTCCAAGTCACCCCAAACCTCGCCAGTCTTCTTCATTCCAAAAAAGGAAGGAACCAAGAGAATGGTGCAGGACTACCGATATTTAAATAGCTGGACTATACCAAACGGGTATCTGCTGCCCCTGATATCGCAGCTAAACGATCGACTCAAAGGAGCAAAAAGGTTCACAAAAATGGATCTACGATGGGGATACAATAATGTATGAATCAAAGAAGGAGACGAATGGAAGGCAGCCTTCACCACCGAAGAAGGAAGTTTTGAGCCAACCGTGATGTTCTTTGAATTGAACAATTCCCCCGCAACATTCCAAGCAATGATGAACGACATATTTGCTGACATGGAGTCCTTCGTAATAATCTATATGGACAATATCCTTATCTTCACAAAGACAGAAAACCCAAAAGAACACGATGAAGCCGTCCTTAAAGTATTACAGCGGCTCAGGGATAACGACCTATTTATTAAACCAGAAAAATGCTTCTTCTCGGTAGAACAGGTCGAAATGCTGGGAATGGATGTATCCAGCCAAGGAATCAAAATGTCAGACGCGAAACTCAAAGGAGTACTAGAATGGCCAGTCCCCACTACCATAAAAGGAGTTAGAGGATTTCTAGGGCTAGCCAACTTCTACTGACGATTCATCGATAAGTTCTCCGAATGGGCTAAACCACTGACCGAGCTGACAAGAAAGGACAAAGCTTGGCAATGGGGAAGCAAAGAACAGGAGGCTTTTGATCGAATAAAGAAGGCTTTTACTGAAGCACCAATCTTAGCCTACCCCGACGAAGAAGCGAGATATCGGTTAGAATGCGACGCCTCAGCATTTGCAACAGGGGCAGTATTATCTATCAAAAAAGGAGAAAAATGGCATCCAGTAGCGTTCAGTTCCCACAAAATGACCCCTGAACAAAGGAACTACCCGATAGCCGATAAAGAAATGTTAGCAATAATTTATGCACTAGAAATATGGCGACACTACCTAGAAGGAGCATGCCATCAGTTCGAGATCTGGACCGATCATGCGAACTTACAATATTTTATGACCAGTCAAAACCTTAACCGATGGCAAGCACGTTGGGTACAATGGCTATCTCGCTTCAATTATGTGCTAGTGAGAAAACCAGGGACAAGCATGGGAAAGGCTGACGCTCTTTCGAGAAGAGAAGATCATTCCGTGGGAATAAAAGACAATAATAAAGGGGTAATACTAATCCCCGAATCTCGTGTACGAAGAGCGACTGAGATAACCACAGTAACCTCGGAGGAGGAAGAAATACTCGCTCGCATCCGAGATGCAACCAATCTGTTGAAAGAAATGGAAAGTATAGGAGAACTAAAAGAGGGACTCTTATACCACGAAGGACGGATCTTCATGCCCAAAGGGGAAATCTGACAACAGATCATAACCTTATATCACGACTCCACAGTCACCGGACACGGTGGAGCAGAAAAAACCAAGGAGTTGATCTCCCGATACTATACCTGGAAGGGGATGACCAACCAGATCAAAAATTACTGTTCCCGATGCGAACAATGCAATCGGATGAAGCCAACGAACCGGGCCGAGCCTGGGAAGTTGCAACCTCTCCCCGTGCCTAGCGCACTGTGGAAAGAGATCTCCACTGATTTCATTACGGATCTACCCGAATCAGACGGATATGACTCGATCCTGGTAGTCATTGATCGATTCTCTAAGGAAGCTTGCTTCATTCCCACAAATAAAACCATAACAAGTAAGGGAACAGCAAAGTTATACCGGGATCACATATGGAAGCACCACGGACTTCCAGATTCTATAATATCGGATCGAGGACCACAATTCGCCTCGCAGGTTATGGCGGATCTAGCTGTGTCTCTTCATATCCGCCTTAAGTTAAGCACAGCTTTCCACCCACAAACGGATGGGCAAATGGAAAGAGTAAATTGTGAGTTACAGCAATATCTACGGCTGTACTGCGCAGAAAAACAAGATCAATGGGCAGAATGGCTGAGCCTAGCCCAGTTCACGTATAATAACCAGCAATCATCCTCCACGAAAAGGTCACCGTTTCAGGTTACACAGTCTTACGAACCACGAATGGGGATAGAGCCAACGAACGTAAAAGCCCCTGCTGCACAGGATTTCCTAGATGGAATAAGAATGACCTTAGATCAGGTCAGAGAAAACCTAGAAAACAGGCGTAAAACCATGAAAGCGCAGGCTGATAAAAGATGATCAGACGCGCCAGAATACAAAGTCGGCGATCTGGTGTGGCTAAGCACCGAGAACCTTAATCTCCGAGAGACAAGGATCAGCCGAAAGCTAACCGAGCGATGGCTCGGACCGTATAAGGTGATAGAAGCACCTAACGACCAGAATGTCGTAAAACTACTATTACCAAAAGGGATGCGGATCTATCCGGTCATAAACATGTCCCGAATAAAACCCTATAAAAACTGCCTTGATGGCCAGCCTACGTACAAGCCTGGAGCCGTAAAGGTTACGGAAGACGGAAATGAGGAATACAAGGTCGAGTATGTCATCGCCTCCCGCATGAAAGGTCGACGTTTGGAGTACCTAGTCCACTGGTCTGGATATGGGGAAGAAGATCAAACGTGGGAACCTGCGGACCACCTCACATCGGCGAAGGATGCCATTGCCACTTTCCACCAGAAGAACCCTAACGCTCCACAGAAGCTTAACTTTATTGACGTTGATCGTTTCCACGGCCTTTTCAGGCCTTATGACGTATTTACTGTCTGTGATCCTATTTGGAATCGTCTGGAATCCGATTCTTAGGTGGGGGGTAATGTTATGATTTGCCCTATGCTGCCAGTATCACAACAACGGACTTAGACATATTTTGCTCTACGAGCACGTGACCGTGAGACTTAGCACATGACTAGTTCACGTGACGACCGGCTTGGAGGGATCTGAGCTGTCCAGATGTCAGGCATGCACGTGGTAGGGGCCTAGACCCTTATCTGCCTCGTGTATTTAATCTCCGCACCTCGAGGCACTTATCTTTGATCGCCGTGCCCCGTGGCACTCTAGACCGCCTCATGTTAGGCACGACTCTCACAATACGTCATATGCTTACTACACTCTCCCACATGACATCATGCTATGTAGATACGCATGGACCTTTAGTCAATATGTACAAACATGTCCCTATGATATATATACCTGAATGATATTGCCCAAGGACCCCAGTTAAGTCCTTGTGGCTATTCCCCCATAATCTTAGCTCCTATAAGCCTGATAACAGAGTAGCCTGAGCCAAGTCTAGTACTGGTTTTGGGTTGCGCTACAAGCAGTACGAAGTCTACACATTCACAAGTTGCTCACTAACGCAGAGCTAACGTCGTTTGCCTCGAGAGGGATACTAAGAGAGATTGCAGGCCAATCACTCAAAGAATGCTAGAACACTATGTATAATTGCGCAGATTTAGCTGGGGATTCCCCTGGCTAATCCATAGTGCTTAAATACATTCTGTGTGGTTTAGGGCTGGTGTGAGACTAGGTAACAAAAGAAGATGCTGCGGAGAATCATCGTAAACAATAAGAACTGTTGGGGCAGTGTCCGCAGCATTAGAACGTTCAGATAGAATGAAACGGTAACTAGGGAACTTCACAGCAAAGGTGCCATGCAATGAGAAGGAACATCGAGAGTGCAAGACAAAGAACATGGATAAGTGTATGCCATAGGGCTTTGTAGTAGATGAGAATGAGCCCTAGGACTGACAAATGTACATATAAGCGTAGGGGGAGGAAAGGAAAGAAGAACAGGTGGAGAAAATGTAACAGTTCTCCAACTCCGTCTCCTTCTCAGCAACGTAGTTGGGTGGCAGAAACAATTGCTCCATCTGTTCCTTGAACTGCCTCCAGGACAGGAGGTGGAGCTGGGAGGGCTGCGATGCCCAATATGTTGCAAACCGTCTGGCCACATTGTTGCCCCTCATGTATGAGAGGGCCATCAGAATTTTCTGGTAGTTGGTCGGCTCCTGGGGGAAGCCGTTGATGTAGAACTGGAGGGCTCAGAACCACTCCATGTACTTGTGGCACTCCCCAGAATAGTTCTCAGGTTTCGCGGCAATGGACTTGCTGATCCCACCCTGTTGTCTGAGGTTGACCCAGGGTTGTGCCATGCCCGGCGAGGGCAGAGGGCGTGCGGACCAGGGGCAGTGGGCCTGAGGCACCTGGACCGGTATGGATTCAGCGTAGTAGATTGTGTTCAGGGGCGGTCCCGTGACATCCGTGCTGAACTTTGTGTAGTTGTGTCTCCACTCGTTGTAGAGCCACGATTGGGCCTTGTTGGTGGGGCCAAGACCGACCTGTTGCCAGAGGGGGTCAATCCTCTGGTCGAATTCCTTATAGTTTGCCCCGATGACAGGGACAGGCTGTGGCTGAGCTGGTCCACCTTGTTGGGTTGAATCTGACCTGGCTCAGGAGGGGGCGACTGAGGCAGGAAGAGGTATCTGTGCCTCAGCGAATGTTGAGCGAACGCCAAGGGCACAAAGTTGTTGTTCGATGGTGGGGACATTGAGCGGGGCGGAAGACATGATGAGTAGAGGAGGGTATAGTAGTCAGAGTGGAGAGCCTGATGTTCAGGACGTGATGGTGAAATGGTGGGAGCTATGAGTCGCTAACTCGTGGTAGGTCTGTGCACAGCAGCAAGACAGGAGGGACAGGGATGTATAAGTGACGAGCGCACAGCAGCTTTGAGTCACAGATCTTGAAGACCAGGACTCTTCTTCAGCTGGCTATAGAGAAGCGGGAAAGACCACGCACTCCTCAGGTAGTGGAAGGGACGAAGGGTTAGTTGCAAAGGATGATGAATGGGATAGTTACTCATCGAGGAATGTCAGATCCTCGAAAAGGCAGAGACGATAGAGAGTAAGCAGAGAGTTTCCAACGAGAAGTGAATGACTCGACTTGAAGGGCTAGAGGCAGATCAGTGACTTTTGGATAATGTCAGAACCCACGAATGTGCTCGGACTGTGGCTAGCCCTGGCGATCACTGGTGATAATTGACTATCCGAAAGTGGGGAATACACTCGAGAACTACTCTACTTATATACGGTATAGGGTCAAGGGTAAAGTGCTGGGCAGAGGGGAATGAGTCAGGTAGGGTAGAGGGGAGCTGAGTAAAGGGTAGGAACCCTGGGCGGAGGGCGATGCAATCTAGATAGATTGGAATAAGTAATCAGAAAATGCAGATCTTACATTATACATGTACTTGCAAAATTTCGCATTTTTGACTTTTCAGATGGTAGATCAGATAGATCAGACACTACAGACCACCAGATATAATGTAGTACATCCATATCCTATCATTAATAGGCTTATCCATG
>JBBPKK010000850.1:0-15225 GCA_038089215.1 Tylopilus vinaceipallidus
TGCTTAATGATCAGAAACCTATCCAACCTCTTCACACTTCATTTCGTGACTTCTTACTGGATGAAACTCGCAGTCATGCCTTCCATGTAGATATTCAAGCCCAGCACTCTGTCCATGTTGGAAAGGCCATGCTTGGATGCATGAGGAGAATGCTTAGGTTCAACATTTGTGATCTCAAAGATGCTCAAGACTATAACTCAGCTATTCCTGATTTGCCAAGTAGAGTTAAGAAGGCCATTCCACCCCACTTGATGGCATCATGCCAGTACTGGATGAATCATTTGCAATGTGTTAACCCTGCTGTGGATACTCAGGTTGAGGATGAGGTCACATTGTTCTTCAAGCAGTTCTTTTCCTACTGGCTGGAAGCTATCAGTCTTTTATCACATTCATCTCCACTATATATCCATTCTGCTCTAGAGACCTGCACCATTCTGAAAACATGGGCAAAGGTATGGATTGACCATGATAATGTATGATCATCACTGATAAATGTATTGGTATGTAGAGGCAAGAGATTACTGATCTAGCATCAGAAGCATGCCAATTTATTCATATATTTGGTATTGTCCTGAAGGAATCAACTCCCCATCTTTACCTCTCAGCCATGCCCCAGACACCATCCAACTCATCACTTTGCAATCTGTGGCAACATTATCTTCAAAATCATGTACCACTCAGTTTGGAACAATCTGCTAACTGGCCAGCTGAAGCTCATACCCTGCAAGGGCATACAAGAGAAGTTAACTCTGTAGCCTACTCACCTAATGGGAATTATATTGCTTCTGGCTCAGCAGATCATACTATTAGAGTTTGGAATGCAATTACTGGTCAGCCTGTGGGGAGGCCATTTGAAGGGCACACAGACTGGGTCAGGTCCATTACCTATTCACCTGAGGGGGTGTACATTGCCTCTGGTTCAGATGACAAAACCATTAGAGTTTGGCATGCCACTAGTGGACAGCCTGTGGGAAGTCCATTCTTGGGGCACACAAATTGGATCTGGTCTGTTGCCTATTCACCTGATGGGACTCATATTGTCTCTGGCTCAGAGGACAAGACTATTAGAGTTTGGGATGCAATCAGTGGACAGTCTAAGAGAGATCCATTTCAGGAACACACAGGCTCTGTTAATTCTGTTGTCTATTCACCTGATGGGACATACATTGCCTCTGGTTCAGATGATAAAACCATTAGGGTTTGGCATGCAGCTAGTGGGCAACCTGTAGGAAGTCCATTCCAAGGACATACAGCTCTTGTCTGGTCTGTTGCCTATTCACCTGATGGGATGCATATTGCCTCTGGCTCAAATGACAAAACTATTAGAGTTTGGAATGCAACCACTGGGCAGTCCATAGCAGGTCCATTTCAAGGACACACAGGTTGTATCTGGTCCATTGCCTATTCACCTGATGGCACCCATATTCTCTCTGGCTCTTCAGACAACACTGTTAGAATTTGGAATGCAAACAATGGGGTGTGTGAGGAAGAACCTTTCCAGGGACACACCTTATCAGTTACATCTGTTGCTTACTCACCTGATGGTACTCATATTGTTTTTGGTTCAAGTGATTCAACCATTAAAGTTTGGAATGCAACCAGTGGGAAGTCTATGGCAGGTCCATTTCTAGGACATACAAAAAGTGTTAACACTATTGCCTACTCACCTGATGGAACATACATTGTTTCTGGTTCAAATGATAGGACTATGAGGATTTGGAATTCCTCCAGTGGACAGCCTGTAGGTGGCCCATTCAAGGGACATTCAGATAGCATCTCATCAATTGCCTATTCACCTGATGGAACACATATTGCCTCTGGCTCTCATGATAAAACCATTAGAATTTGGAATGTAATCAGTGGAAAAACTGTAGGAGGTCCATTTCAAGGGCATACAGATTGGATCAGGTCTATTGCATATTCACCTGATGGAGTATCTGTTGTCTCTGGCTCAGATGACAAGACTATTAGAGTTTGGAATGCACTTGATGGGCAGTCTGTTGCAGATCCATTTAAGGGGCATACAAAGCATATCCTATCTGTTGCATACTCTCCTGATGGAATTTACATTGTCTCAGGTTCAGGAGACAATACCATTAGAATTTGGAATGCAATCAGTGGTCAGTCTGTGGGAAGTCCACTGTGTGGGCATGCAAATTGGATCAGATCTGTTGCTTATTCACCTGATGGGGCTCATATTGTCTCTGGCTCAGATGATAAAACTGTTAGAGTTTGGAATGCAAGCAGTGGGCAGTGCATTGGTGATCCATTTCATGGGCATATTAATCATGTCTTATCTGTTGCCTATTCACCTGATGGGGGCTACATTGTCTCTGGCTCAAGTGATAGGTCCATTAGAATTTGGAATGCAGACAATGGACAGTGTGTGTGGAGTCCATTTCAGAGACACACCAACCAGATTAATTCTGTTGCTTATTCACCTGCTCAAAGCCACATTGCCTCTGGCTCAGATGATAATACCATTAGAGTTTGGAAGCTTCAAGATCTTGTTTTCTTTGGTGATTTTATTGAGAGAGATGGTTGGATTCAGTCCCATAATGGTGCTTGTTTTGGTTGGATTGCTCCTTGGAACAGGTGTACCTCATATCTTCCATTCAAATCCTTTATCTCACCTTCTGATGGAAGCTACCAACCTGGTGTTAAGAGTCCATTGATTGGAAGGGATTGGGTATCTTGCTGGCAGTAATCATTGAATATGTTTTCATAGATTTGATTCTTTGACTATACTTGTTTTTATATTATGCTTGCTGGTATTGAATTAGAACAGTTGTTGATTTATAATGGAATGAGCAAGGACCATGGTACTACAAGGCCTTTCAAGTCTTTCCATTGGCTGTTTCAGAAATTAGTTCATTTCATCATTCCATCTAGATAAAATCATAATTTTCTATGGAATTTTTAGATTTTCTGGAACAAGCTGGAATGTGCTAAGTCAATTAAAAAGAAGATAAGTAGTGAGATGCCTTCAGGCTATTGAGCATCAGACTAACCTGCCTTGGTTTGCACAATAGGACTAAAGTCTATGATGTGTCAATGACTCAGCCAGTGCCAGTAGATCAGTGGTAATGGATGGTGGACATGATTGTAGTGCATACTAGCATGCTTCAAAACAGAAATGCTACTGGCAGTTTCATCTATTTGTACTATGAGACTTGTATGTATGTGTGAAGTTGTGTGGTATTGTATTGCTTGCTTAGTTGTACATAACTTGGTCAAGCCAAGTTGTGGCAATACTATTCCAAACCCTCATCCCTTCAATATAAGTCCTTCAGATCCTATTTCTCAACTTCTGTTCTCACTTAGATTCTTTCCATGTTGCTAAAAGTGCTGTTTGTACTTCCTGCTGCATTTGCCATTGTTTTCACACAGTTTGTAATTTTGCTTGATCAGCCTTGTTACATTTTCTCTGCTTATTCTTCTTTCCTTGGCTTCCACTTCATCTGTTACAGGATTATAGTTTTGCACTACCAAAGTGACTACACTTTGACTAGTGTCAGTCATACTATGACTATACTTTTCATTACCAAAGTTGACTACACTTTGGCTACACTTTGATTAGTGTCAGTCAGATGTCAGTCAGACTTTACTACGCTTTTTCACTACCAAAGTTGCTACACTTTGGTACACTCTTATCCTAATGTCGCTTATCCTACACTTCACTACCAACTATGGTACACTCTTATCCTAATGTCCACCATACATCTTTGTATAGATTACCACCCCAGATCTCTAGATTGGATCTCTCCATTCTACATGCATGATATGCATGTTCTTCCACATGGACTCTAGCCTCCTAGAGGCTATGTCTTCCATTCTACCACACCATGCTGCACCAAACATATTTCACATCTTTGTTGTATATTCAACTACCCCCTCATGTTTTCCTCCTGTTACTCATTTCCCTTCATTCTGATGCTTCCATTCCACTACCAGGCTGTGCCAGGCAGTGTCCCCTTTACCCTCCTCATGTACAATCTCTAGATTAGAGTACAATAGGTACAAACATGTAGAATAGTATATAAAGCCTGAATGCAAGCCAGGAAACCTAGTCTGGTTCTCCTGGGTTTTTCCCCTCGAGCTTAGCACACCAACTCAGTCCCCCCATGGTCTAGGAGGTTTAGTTAATAGCCTAAGAACAAGAGCTCAAGGGTTGTTTCAACTTCAGTGGTGGCAAGTTGCATTTGGAGTCCTGCCAGCAGGACTTGCATGTCATGGATTTGCTGGGCAAAATCCATTCTTTTTGGAGAGGGGGGAATCAAATCTGATGATTTGGAAATGATGGATAGATTGTTTTATGTAGGTAGTACTATCTACTTCCTACTAAGAACCTTGGGCCTTGGATTGTAAGGCTTTTGTTGCTTTTCTCTTTGCAACCTTCTTGGTTGCTCCCGTTGGAGTCTTCTTGGTGCGCCGTAAGGCTTGGCGTGGGGTACATAAAAGTGTTGAACTAGTTCCCCATTGGGTCCTAGATCAAACCTTGCCTATTTCTTTACCACAGGAGGGGTGTACTTATATTGACGCTCCACAGGAAAAAAGGCCTGAGTGTCGGGGAGAGGGAGTGGTTCAAGAAGAGCGAGGTCTATCTCCTCTTCTTTGACTTTGACCGTTACCTGGTTGTTGGGGTCAATTTTGTATTCCAGTTCATCTACTGGCTCAACCTTGACTCATACTTGTATTTGACCAGCTTCCCAGTTGAGAGTTTGTGTGGAGTGGACAACTCCAAGCATCCTTTGTAGCTAAATCGGGAGGGCTAGTCTCACTCAACCAATATTCCAATCAGGCCAATAGCCTTCCTGACTCAGTTCGTAAATCAGCAACTGGTGGGCACAAGACCACTCTTGCACCAGCTGTGATCAGTACTAAGTAGACTAGAATAAATGTGCCTCATGTGGACACACCTTTTGGCAATAGAAGAGAAGGGGGTTTGCCATGGTGTTTAAATGCTTTAACACCTCTCAAGGTGATGGACTTCTCCACGACTAATTCGCTAAGAGACTATCCTCTCTTATAGAGAGTGACTATTTAAAAAATAAGGGGGTTGCCCAAGAAGGAGAAGATCCCATTATGCCTCAGGTCCGGCTTTGTTTTAGCAGATAGGCTCTGCTAGGCACGAAGAGAGTAGGGTGAGCGGAAAGTAGTTAAGTCCTAATGAAGCGCAACCTATTACCAGCATATAGTGTGGCTCAGGCTACTCTCACTAGGCTTACAAGAGAAAAGGTTGTGGTGAAGGAAATGCCACAAGGACTTAACTAAGGTCCTTGGGTCATCATATTCATACTATATATACCATAAGGGTGTTTGTACATGTTTGTGCATAATGGCCCATGCGTATCTATGGGTATCTACTTGTCTATGTCATATCGTGAGAGAAAGAAGTACATATGATGTCTTGTGGGAGACTGTGCCTGCATGAGGCAGTCTAGAGCACCATGAGGTGCGGTGTTAAGCACAACAAGGCATGGTGATCAAACATAAGCGCCGTGAGACACAGTGAATAACAGTAAACCTGTCTGAAGCAACAGGTGAGGTCAGTAGAAATGAGGGAGGTGTGATACACTCTTTCCAAGGGACTCAGAGTACAAAGGTGAGGTTCTATGCTTTTTTGGATTTAAAACCTACTGATTCTGAGCTGGAACTGGGTGTTCCGACAGCTCAAAGATGCATTGGAGCAGTATACAACCTTCCCAACAGGTTCGAGAGGTATGGCAGTGATGGATGGCGGTAAATGGCAGCAGAACGGTAGAAACAGCGGCAGCAGTGGTTGTAGACATTGTTGAGTGTCGGCGAGGTCATACAAAATAGCAGGAGAGGTAAAAGATAGATTCTTATGTACACTAGTACACTAGTTTATAGTCCCAGGCATCCCTGAAACTGTGAGACAAGCACAAAAGGAAGAAGGCCAGTCTAAGTATGTTTCGTCGGACAGATACATGACGGCAGCACTACTCTACAGAGTCCGTGTCAAAGAAATAAGGTGGAAACACTTACTGATGGGGATGGGACATCTTGCAGGCTCAGGATGGTCTTCTTCAGCCACGGGACAATGGTTCCATTGGATTCTACTGAGCAGTAAGAGGCGGGATGAGACAGGATGCACACAGCAGACAGTGGGACGTGTGCAGGATGTAACTGAGGTGATGCACAGGATGACTGGCTGTCAGAAGCTAATGAAACAGGGGATTTCAGTACTAGAGAGCCAGTGCTCCCTACAGCGGTAATCAAACATAAGCGCTATGAGGTGCAGTAATTAAATACTCGAGGCAGATAAGGATCTAGCCCCTACCATGTGCATGCCTGACACCAGACAGCTCAGGTTCCTCCATAGCCAGTTGTCACATGAACTAGTCATGTGCTAAGTCTCACAGTCATGTGCTTGTAAGGTAAATATGTCTAAGTCTGATGAGTGTGATTCAGGTAGCTTAGGGCAAATCATAACAGGAGGTCTAGTGAATAGCCTAAGAACCAGAGCTCAAGGGTTGTTTCAGACCTCATACCATACCAGATCCATCAGACATACCTCAGAGTCACCTTTGATATGTGGCCCATCTCAAACTGTATTAGATAAGCTTCCCCTTTTGTTCCTCCATTCTATAGGGTCCTTAGTAACTAGGTTCCTCTGGACCTTTCTCCTCTCCATTCCAGTTCTGCATGATCTTTTGTGATTAGTAATGTACCATATGCTCCCTCCATTCCATTCCACATGATCTCCATTCCATTCTGTACCTCCATACCTGACTCCAAACATATATAAGTTGTATCTACATTTGTACTCAGTCCTCAGTATGAATATTGACTAAGTTTTCCTCTTCTTGTCTGAACTCCCTTCTCTCTCTAAATACTAGGGCATGGAATTGTACAGTGGTGTGACACATAAGTCCTGTGCCAATGTCCTAACCCCTCCATCCACATACCTCCATCAGATCTCAGATCCACCTCCATCCCCACCTCTGATCTTTTGCCCCTGAAGCCTTGGACCTCCATCAGATTCACCCTTGGAGATCAAGGACTTGACATTGGGGCAGGAAGCCTGGGAGTGACCAGGAGATAAAATCTGGCAGTATGGGCAGTGGTATTGGGGGCAGTAGGTCCTCCAGTGGTCCAGGGTGCTATTATGAATGCTGCCTTACAGCCTATCACATTAGCATAGGCTCATGACTGAACTTGTCTTTTTTTTCTTTCTTATGCATGTGACCATGAGATTTAGCACTTGATAGATCATGTGATGACCAGCTATGGAGGGATCCAAGCTATCTGGTATCAGGGATGCACATGGTAGGGGCTAGATCCTTATTGGCCTTGTGTATTTAATTACCATGCCTCAAAGCACTTATCTTTGATCACCATGCCCCATGGCACTCTAGACTGCCTCATGTTAGGCACACCTCTTATGATATGATGTATGTAGCCTTCCTTTTTCCATATGACATCATGCTATGTAGATACACATGGACCATAGTACAAATTATGTACAAATATGTAGTAAGGTATATATAGTTTGAATAGACAATCCAAGAACTCTAGTTAAGTTTTTGTGGCATTCCCCCCATAAACCTTAGCTCTTATAAGCCTGTGTGAGAGTAGCCTAAGCCATGCTATATGCTGGTTGACAGGTTGTGCTTCATAGGACTTAACTTCTTTCACTCACCCTACTTTCTATAGCCTAGTAGAGCTCATCTACTAAAACAAAGCTGGACCAAATGCATAATGGGACTTCATTTTCTTGGGCACCACCTTCTTTTTTTAAGTAGCCACTCCCTATATGGGAGGATAGACTCTTGGCAACCTATTTGTGGAGTAGTCCATATCCTTGAGAGGCTTTAAAGTGTTTAAATACTATGGCACCACCACTTCTTTTCTAGTCTACATAGTACTGATCACAGCTGGTGCAAGAGTGGTCTTGTGCTCACCAGCTGTTGATTTATGAGCAGAGTCAGGAAGGCTATTGGCCTGATCTGCACATTGGTTGAGTGTGACTAGCCCTTCCAATTTATGTACATACAAAGGATGTTTGGAGTTGCCCACTCCACCCAAACTCTTGAATGGAAAGCTGGTCAAATTACCATACAAGTCAAGGTTGAACCAGTAGATGAACTAGGGTACAAATTTGACCCAAATGACCAAGTAATGGTCAAAGTTGAGGATGAGGAAATAGACCTCTCTTTCCTTAAACCAAGTATGTACACCCCTCCCTGACATCAAAGCACTTTACCTCACTTCTTGTCAGCTATGCTACATTCCCCCTCTGGTATGAAAGGAGGCATGATTCAATCTAGAACCTGACAGGGAACTAGAACAGTACTTTTATGCACCATGTGCTAAGCTGTATGGAGTACCAAGGAAAAGACTTCTGGAAGAAAGGAAGCAAGAAAGGAAGTTGCAAAGATAAAAGCAACAAAGGCCATACAATTCAAGGCCAAAGGTTCTAAGTAGGAAGTAGATAGTACTACTAGAATATAATTCATCATTTTAGACTCTTCAGACTCCATCCCCCCCTCACCCAGAAGAATGGACTTCAGGCAACAAATTCTCAATTTACAGGTCCTGCTGGCAGGACTTCAAACTCAACTAGCTGCAGCTGAAGCAAGAGCAGCACAAGCAAAAGCAAGGGCCACTGTGGCTGAAGTAGCAGCACAAGAACCTCAAGCAGAGGTCAAAGTAATAAAAAAGATTGATCTGATCCCTGATCCAGGATCATTCAATGGTGACTGCCAAGTTTGACAAATGGTGGGTCAAGATACAGGTATACCTGCAAATGAGCAAGGAAACCTTCACTTCAAAGAAGGAAGTATCTCTGGCTGTCTTGTCTCAGATAGGATCAGGGAAGGAAGCAGATTGAAATGGGGCTGGAGAATGGGCCTGTTTAAACATAGAGACAAAACTGAGTGACAACAAATGGTGGAGTGTTGCAGATCTGGATCAGAAACTCTCCCTGAAGTGAAACCTGTCAACCAGTGTAAAGCATGGCTCAGGCTACTCTCACACTATAGGAATTAAGGTTGAAGGGGAAAATCCTCAAGAACTTAACTGGAGTCCTTGGGCTGTACATATATTTATCCTACAGTGACTCCAAAAACTGGCCCAATGTTTGATTCCAATCCAGTGTGTGTTACATTTTCTCTGCTTATTCTTCTTCCCTTTCTTCCCTCTTCACTTGTATGTACATTTATCCATCCTAGGGCTTATCCTCATCATCCTCAAAGCCCTATGGTTTGCTCTCATCTGTGTTCTATGTATCTTGCTTTTGTTCTTCCTTCTCATTGCCTGGCACCTAGGCTGTGCCATCCCTTAGTTACCATCTCTCCTTTCCAGAATGTTCTAATGCTGCAGACACTGCCCCAATGGTTATTATTCTTTCCGATGCTTCTCCACAGCACTTTTCTTGTTTATCTCGATTCCACACTAGCCCTAAAGTACACAGGATGTATATAAGGACTAACAGGTTAGCCTGGGGGATCCCCAGCTAAATCTGTGCAATTATATGTAGTGTTTCAGCATTCTTCAAGTGATTGGCCTGCAATCTCTCTTAGTATCCCTTTCAAGGCAAACATCATTAGCTCTACATTAGTGAGCAACTTGTGAATGTATAGACTACATATTGCTTTGCCTTACAGCTTGCACTATGTTGTACCTAGCATAACACCTGCCAGAGGTTGCAGGCAGTCCAACCCCCATGCTCCACATCACTCACACAGCTCCTCCAATGTTGCCTTGCATTTCTTCTGTGCTCTTTGCCAAGCATGCTCCATCTCTGATTTAGAGAGCTCAATGATTTCCTGATTAGGTCATTAGTTGCACTATCTAGCATAACCGACCATTCACCCTATTCTCCTGCACCTCTGCAGCCTGGCAGCACCTCTCATCCTCAGCCACCCTCTTCTTCCTCTCTACCTCAGCCAATGCCCTCTTCCTCCAAGCCTTCTCCACTGCCATCCTCTGATGTTCAGCCTCCTCCACCTTACAACATGCCTTCTCTTCCACCTTATGTCATGCTCTCACTGCTCTCTCCACCTCCCTGCATTGCACCAGCTGCTTGAGCTGGGCTTGGAGCACAGCCTCCTCCACACTGAATTGCTTGGGCATCTGGTCACATGATTCATTATTGGACATATGTAGTTGATGGTAGATGTTGAAATTCAACCCAGAAACATGACTACCCCACACTTATATCCTGAGGTGCAAGGTTCAAACTCTGCTCAGCTACCTGTCCCACATTGTTTTGGTTGAGGTTGTGGCCCACACAAGTCCCCTTCCCCTAACAGGTTACCACTTTGGCTGGTGCCCATCTCCATTGTCTCCCAATCCAGTTAGGCCTTGAGGGCTCAGATTTAATGGGGGGGCACTGTCATATCCATTCCTTCTGACCTCATCTGTCTCTCCTCTGAACCATCTCCAACATCCTCCAATCTCATACCACACTAGATCCATCAGACATACAGTGACTCCAAAAACTGGCCCAATGTTTGATCCCAATCCAGTGTATGAAGTATACTGCAATCACATAAACAAACTACACTTTGCTTTGGTGGGATGTATTGTAGTATGGACCCTTGGCTACACCTTTGCTCTATACATCACATGATTTCATTTACATGCTGTCAAGATATGGCCATTACAAAATGAACACCTCATTGGGCCAGTTTATGTACTTTTGATTTGAATGACATTATTAGTACTTGGTATAGTCTTCTTTTGCCTTGAGCACTGCCTGGACCCTCCTAGGCATGCTCTCAATCAATTTCTGACACTCTCCAACTGGTATCTTCTCCCACTCCACCTGAATTCTATTCCATAACTCCTCCATACCTTTGGGAGGAATTTTGAAGTGCAACCTATTACCAGTGTATAGCATGGCTCAGGCTACTCTCACACAGGCTTATAATGAGCTAAGAGGTATGGGGAATGCCACAAGGACTTACAGTGACTCCAAAAACCAGCCCAATGTTTAACCCCAATCCAGTGCATGAAGTCCACTGCAATTACATGAACAAATTACACTTTGCTTTGGTGGGATGTATTGTAGTATGAACTCTTGGGTACATCTTTGCTCTATACATCACATGATTTCATTCAAATGCTGTCAACATATAGCTATTACAAAATGAACACCTCATTGGGCCAGTTTATGTACTTTTGACTCAAAAATCAAAATCTCTATCAGGTCAAGCTATATTTGGCTTTGTTTGAGTTACAAACAAAGATACATATGTAAATAGTATGTCTGAGTTTCAAAATACTCCCACACATCCTTATTCTCTGCTTTTATTATCATGTGATCTCTTACAACTGATCAAAAGGCTACTATCCTTGCTCAACTTGATGCAGGCCACTCAGCTTGTGTTATTGCCACCCAGCTTGGTATTGGGCATGCTACTATATCCAGACTATCTTTTCAAGAGCACCCAGACCTTCAAAAGCCCACTGGTGGTCGTCCATCCAAACTTTCCTCTACCAATATTTGCCATGCTGTTCATCTCATCTCTTCTGATAGAGCAGAGAATGCTGTTCAAGTGACCAAAACACTTTCCAATCTCACAAATCAACCCCTCCATCCCAACACTATTTGCCAGCACTTGAAAAAAAGTGGCATGAAAGCTGTTTCCAAGCTAAAACATTCTCTTCTTTCAGCCAAACATTGCAAAGCCCGGTTGGACTTTGCATATGCTCACAAGGATTGGACTATAGAGGATTGGAAGAAGGTCATATGGTCTGATGAGACCAAAATCAATCGCCTGGGGTCAGATGGGAAGAAATGGGTGTGGAAAAAGCCAGGTGAAAAGCTTAGTGATAGGCTGGTGGAGGGTACCATCAAGCATGGTGGGGGTTCTGTGATGATTTGGGGCTGTATGACTTGGAAAGGAATTGGCTATGCCACCAAGATAGATGGTAGGATGGATGGTGATCTTTACCTTCAAATTTTGAAGGATGAACTGCTAGAAACCCTGCAGTATCATGGTCTAAATCCTCCTGACACTATTTTTCAGCAGGACAATGATCCCAAGCATACTTGCAAAAAGGTCAGGGAGTGGCTAGAAGAGCAAGATTTCAGGACCATGGTATGGCATGCACAGTCTCCTGACCTCAATCCTGTTGAACATCTCTGGTGGTACCTCAAAAGAAGACTTACTGAGTATGAAATTCCTCCCAAAGATATGGAGGAGTTATGAAATAGAATTCAGGTGGAGTGGGAGAAGATACCAGTTGGAGAGCATCAGAAATTGATTGAGAGCATGCCTAGGAGGGTCCAGGCAGTGCTCAAGGCAAAAGGAGGCTATACCAAGTACTAATAATGTTATTCAAATCAAAAGTACATAAACCGGCCCAATGAGGTGTTCATTTTGTAATGACTATATCTTGACAGCATGTGGATGGAATCATGTGATGTATAGAGCAAAGGTGTAGCCAATGGTTCATACTACAATGTATCCCACCAAAGCAAAGTGTAATCTGTTTATGTGATTGCAGTATACTTCACACACTGGATTGGGATCAAACATTGGGCCGGTTTTTGAAGTCACTGTAACTGAGGTCCTTGGGTCGTATATTCTTCCTATATATACCATAGGGTATGTTTGTACATATTGACTATGTGGTCCATGCATATCTACACATTGCATACTATCTATGATGTCATGTGGGATAAAGAAGCATACATATGTCATATCGTGAGAGTTGTGCCTACCATGAGGTGGTCTAGAGTGCCACAAGGCATGGTGATCAAAGATAGGCACCTCATGGTGTGGTAATTAAATACTTGAGGCAGATAAGAGTCTAGCCCCTACCATGTGCATGCCTGACACTGGACAGCTTGGATCCCTCTGTAGCCAGTCATCATGTGAACTAGTCATGTGCTAAGTCTCATGGTCATGTGCTCATAAAGGAAAATAATACTAAGTCCATTGAGTGTGATACTAGCCTAAGGCGATGGGCTGTAGGGCAAATCATAACATTACCCCCTGAAGCGCAACCTACTACCAGCGTATAGTGTGGCTCAGGTTACTCTCACAAAGGCTTATAACGAGTCAAGTAGAGGGGAATACCACAAGGACTTAACTGAGGTCCTTGGGTCGTCATATTCAAGTATATATACCATACAGCATGTTTGTACATATTGACTAATGGTCCGTGCGTATCTACATAGGTATGACATAACGTGAGAGAGTATGATATCATAATGACGTCTCGTGGGAGACTGTGCCTGCATGAGGTGGTCTAGAGCACCATGAGGTGCGGCGTTAGTGCCATGAGGCACGGCGATCAGAGATAAGCGCCATGAGGCGCGGTGATTAAATACACGAGGCAGATAAGGGTCTAGCCCCTACCACGTGCGTGCCTGACATCCGGACAGCTCGGATCCCTCCAAAGCTGGTCGTCACGTGAACTAGTCATGTGCTAAGTCTCACGGTCACGTGCTCGTAAAAGAAATAAAGACAAGTCCGACGGAGTGTGATACTGGCAGCTTAGGGCAAATCGTAACAGGGGCAGTTCACCAGGGGGTGGTTCGGTGAAGACATCTGCAAATTCTTTGTACGCATCCGGGAGGGACACTTCTTCCTTTGTGGCTGTCATGGCGAGGGAGGTGGAGAGGGTTGTTTTGTTTAGGTATTGGTCGAGATGAGAGTGGGGTGGGGGCGGTACAGGTTCATCTGGGACAAGGCATTGTCCCGTTCTCCAGTTGATAGTTGGGTTGATTCGTTTCAACCAAGGCAGCCCTAGGATTGCTTTCTCTTTTCCTAGGTTGGTTATGAAAAAGGTCTGGGTGTGGTGGGTGGATTCGGGCAGGGATACCTTGAGGGTGGTCACAAAGCGTATGGTTCCATCAGAGTTTTTGGTTCCGTCGACATTGTGGGCGATGATTGGTTGGGGGAGACGAGAGAGAGGGAGGTGGTTTCGGCGGACTTGCTCCCAGGATATAAAACATCCTGTGGCTCTGCTGTCGATGAGGGCATGGAGATCGACTTTAGCTTTGCTCCCACATTGCAAACGAATGGGCAGGTGCATAGATGATTCGTTTGTATAAGTAGTGTACATGGGAGTGACATACTGGGAAGAAAACATCGATTTCTTTTCTTCCCGAGCTAAAAACCCGAAGTGGAAGTGGTGGCAGGGGTTTCCTCTTCCTCTTTGTAGTCGTCATCATGGCAGATGCGGAGGTTTCTCAAAATGAGGTCGTGAGATACTCCCTTTGCTCTAAGGGAGTTGAAGTAGGCGAAAATGGAGTTGTCAGGGTTTCTGACCAGGTTGGTGGGCAAGGCAGGGGTTGTTTCTGTGGTCCTGACTTGTGCAGGTCGATTGGGGTTTCTGGAAGGTCTGGGAGGCACTGCTCCAGTACGATGGTTAGAAGATCTGCAGCCCTTTTGCTTACATTGGAAGCAACGTCCCTCTCAGATCAGACGGGCTTTGTCAGTAGGGGTTAACTGGACATAGTCGATGTCCATGGCCATGGGGTCTCTTTCTTTCTGGGGGCAGGATGGGGAGGTTGGGGTGGAGCGGTGGAGTCCCTGAGCAGTTGCTAGCTGGGAGTGGAATTGTTTGGCCTTTTCAATACGTTCTCGCAGGGTGTTGGGGACTTTCTCCATCCCGTAGATGAGGAGGTTAATACGGCAGTTAATTCCTTTAGAAAAGAGGCGACAGAGTTCCGTTTTGTCGGAGATTTTGGCTTTGGAAGCCAAGTTGATGAAGTCGGTGATGTACTGTTGGAAGCCATCATCGCTTCCGATCCTCTTTAGATCCTTTTGTTCAAGTCGTTCCAGCTGTTCCCTAGCAGTTGTAATGATGTCGAAGGGGAAGAAGGTGGAGGTGAAATCGTCGACTAGTTTATCAAAGGTCTTTTCAGCGGGGGGGATGGTGGCATCAGACATCTTGTCCAACCATGACTCGGAAAATTGAATTCCTCATCCTTTGCTCATGCGATTCAAGGTAGTAAGAACCTTGGTGCTGTCGTCGGGGTAGAGGGCAGCGTTGATGGAAAAGTAGGCTTTCATAGCCTTGATCCAGCAAGTGGCTTCCTTGGGGGATCCTGAAAAATCATCGGGGAGACCAGCTTTAAGTTCCGAGGGCATTTCGGCGGGCTGGGGGGTGTCGATGCGAATGGGTGGTGGTGAAGGGGAAGGACTGGCTGGGCTGCTTCCTTCACTAGACTGGGATGGTGGTGGGGGCTGGCTGGTAAGCTGAAGCACACGGGCAAGGCGTTCCATATTCAAAAAT
>JBBPKK010000851.1:0-15211 GCA_038089215.1 Tylopilus vinaceipallidus
GCTGGCTTCCTTTTCTGGATGTGATGGCTTCACTAACGCATCCTATCCCTTTTTCCAGGGCGACGGGGGTGCCTTATGCGGGGCGCGGATAGGACTACAAGAGGGGAGGGCACGGCCAAACAGAGACGCGGAGGAGAAGTGATGATTGCTGTATGACTGCCATACGTGCATATACATAACGTTGCCGGCATTTGTGGTGCCTCGGCTGCCCGTCTCTCCAAACTAGAGTCCTGATTGCGCATAAATCGTTGCTCGGGTGCTCATTGCCTCCGCAGAGGGACGTCACCCGCCGGAGAAGACGAACGGAAATACAAAACAGTGATGCATAGTCAGGGCCAACCCGACCCGCACGGTTCGCCCTTGCAATGTGCCGGTCGCACGTCCGCCATGATAGCTATGCATGCGCACAGTTCCCGCCGTCCGTCCCGGGTATAACAGTATGGTAGATGAAGTAATCTGGCACGATATTTCACCCACGCTCGAGCGACAAAATCCAAGGTCTCTCGGACCAAAGATGCACAAATTATGTGGGTTGAATAAATACACCGAATTCGTTGTCCTCGTCCGTACGAACTCGAACATCTACGGTAATAGAGTAATGTGGTACTAGCAATCCCACGGAGTGTACGCCATGTTTCTACAAAAAGGTCTACGATAACGAAAACAGGTTTCGTATGATCACCTGAGTGCCCTCCATGGTCCCGACGTTGTTATGGGCCCCTGTGAAGGTCTTCAAGAGCACGACTGTCTCGCCGGAGGCAGAAAAGGTGTCCATGATACCAAAGTGAGGCATGTCCGTCCGGACTACCAGCCTCTCGCGAGCCTCTCGCTTGGTCTCCATCTGAGATTTATATGTGTTCCACTGTTCTTTCGTCCACGACGATGGGTCACGTGGCAATGGGTCTACTGGGGGAAGCAACGGATTTATGAGCGCATCAAAGAGAACGTCGGAATGCGTATGCGAAATATCAAAGTCGTTTTCTGCGTGTACTATAAACACGGGCACTTTGACTTTCTGCAGCAAACGATCAGTGGTCAGGCTCAAGTCTATACTAAGAAAGCCTTACTGAAATGACGGACAATGTATCGAATTTATGCAGAAGGAATGTCTTGTAGAGTTCTGGATGGCGGTCAATCCTGGTGCCTGTTTCACACTGAATTGCTCACCGGCAGCGCGGGGTATCAATGTCAACGGAACCATGACCGGGAATAGCCCGAGTATGCTGTATGTGTCCACGAGGGTATGCATGGAGGTAAACGGGGACATTAGCACGAGCCCTCGGAATCGGGTGGCCTCCTCCGAGAGGGAAACAGCAAGAGACGATGCGACGGCGGTCCCGAGGCTGTGTCCCATGACAAGGATGTCCTCGGGTGCAGCACCATGGGAAACCAACCAGTCAAAGGCCGCTCGCGCGTCCGTCGCGAGACCATGTTCGCTCGGGGACCCTTGGCTGTCGCCGAATCCGCGGTAGTCGATGGCTAGCACGTTGGCTTGAAGCCTCGCCGTGAAGGCGCTGTATTGTCGGGTGCGAACTGAAAGTGCGCGGGTAGCCCCGTTTCCGTGGAAGAAAAGGACAGTGGGCCGCGACTGGAGTGCTTCCGAAATATGGGCCTCCAGGGCGGAGGGCGAGGGAGGAAACGGCAACGAGTGGTAGTGGGCATCGGAAAGCACGAACCAGGCGCCAATCGTATGGTTATCCGGCGTGGTGATCTTGAAGTTCAAGGTCTTTCCCGCTACATGGGCGTTCGGTCGGTATGCTACCCGAATCTCCGTCGGATCAACGACGTACGTGCCAAACCGTAGCGCTCCGGTGCGTCGAACTGCACTCCCCACGGTAGTTTCACAGCATTCATGTAAATCATACTGTTTGTACAACGCGAGTGAGTTATCCGGTCGACATGAGCAAAATTGTCGATCCTGCTCACTGTGTCTGAATAAATGGAACCATTAGGAGCAGTACCATGAGGACATAGATGCCACCCAGGACAGTAAAGAATGTCCGTGCACGAGAGAGTATGCTTGGCTTGACGCGTACCGCGTCCGCTAACTTAGCCTGATCGGAGGCCATTAGTGCACGCCGTTGACGGCAGAGGGCTGAGAAAGGAGCCAATATTTATGCTGCCTATGCACAGCCACTGGGGCTTTCGTTTCGGATCCGCAACGTCCGAAGGTCAAAAACCACGGGCACATGGTCCTCAGCGCGGAGGTTCATATACACTACCATCGCCACCATCGGGCCCAAGCCCAACCAGGATTCTCGAATTTACGTCACACGACCCGACTATGATATCGTGGGACGTTCAGTGAGTTTCTGCCCTGCTGATTTGTCAATCACCAGCTTTTTTTATACCAAAGACTGACACCACCAAGTACTCGGATACGATAAACTTTCGAGGGGACTCTCATGGTCGGCTTCCACTGGTTCTCTTTCCAAGCCGTGGGAAGGCTGAACTGCCCCTGGCTGGATATCCAGGAGCACTATCAATCTGATAACACGTATGGTCCTGTGACTGCCGTCCTCCCCGTCGCGCAGCGGCTGTGCAGAATGGACCAGTACCTGGTGACGACAGCACTAGTCGGTGACATTGACACATAGTCTATTTCGGTACAATCAATTCACCTGGTCTGGATCAACACGATTGGCTGTGTTCTCAGTCAGCCTATTTCCCCGACACGACACCTCGTTAGAAGCGAACTTGAGGACTATTTAAATGCCAGATGCTTGGGACATTGAACACCGCGCCTATATTCGCAGTATTGCTGTGATGCTAGATATCCCTTGGAACGGAGATCAGACAAGTCCGGGTTCGAGAGCTGTGGTCAGAGTTCCAATGTCTCATGTCACATGCGAAGATGGGCCCTACAAGAGATCTTTATCGCATGCTGTGGGGACACTGGGGCGGGCCCGTCTCTGCGACCGATAATTTCATTGAGGCAATACATCCGACTCGGAAGTGAACCCGCCCCGCAGAACTGCGCTATCCGGATTTTTTGGTCATCGATTCGAAATTTGACTGACCATCATTGCCAACGGATTGAAGGTTCTCCATGTTTGCGTGTATCCAGGATCCTAAATATTGTCTTGGCCAGAGCTCTGACAGTAAATTTCCAACACAGCGTCACCCTGCACAATATCCGACATCTGCGGGCTGGTACACCATTTGCCGGCCAGTTTCATGACTGCATTCTTCAAGGACGATAACACATTATCCACCAGCATGTCACGCATTACGAGGCAGTGTACTGTACGTAGCTCGTCACTCCGCGTCCATACTATCCAATGTTTAAGCTGAGTGATAACATTCCAATTCTCTTCTCCTTCCCTTACCAAATCTAGCCCGAGAACATTAAAATTAAACCCTTGCATTAAACGAACATAACTGCGTAATGTCAACCTTGCATGCATGCCCTGACACAAATGGTGTGCGGAGTATTCGTAACCTGCCATGGGAGCCTTCATACCCACGATGTCAGCGTTTCGCCATGAACGGATTTAAACACGTTTACCACACCAGGCTAGCATCTAACCAGAGACGGGCCACGTGTTCCCCCTCACAGTTCTAATCCACGACGACGGCGCATCAGGATACTACCGACATTTATCCCACATAAGTTACCATTCAATAAGTAAAACGGAGTAAGACTGACCTGCCACACCATCACGCCGGCATCTGACGCGTCGCCATGGGTGAGCTACACGTTCGAGGAGAAATTGGCAGGGGGGAGACTCACTCCATCCTTGGTCAACCGCCTCGGAGACGCACGATGCGAGCGTCGAGGGGCTCATGTACCCATTACTCGCGTCCGAAGTCGTGCCTGGTTTGCCGATGACTAGTTTGTCGAGCGAGGGACCATTGTCCGCGATCTGGAAGAGCGCAGACTGGGGCCAGGCCGACGAAGAGCTCGTCAGAAGCCCAGTGCACGTGGTATATTCCGAGGTTCCTTCTGTGTACCAACAAGCGCGAGTTCAGCTTGCTTGGAGTTTGAGATCACCTGATCATGTCACTCACGGTTGTAGAACTAGGACGTCCATCGATAGGTCAGTCCTCGTCAGTAGAATGAATCGTCAAACGTACTTGGACATTATACTAGTAAACGAGCGATCAGTCACAGACAGTGTCGTGGATAAGGATCACTCACCCAATCAATCAGGGATCCTACACTCTTGTCGACCTGAAGGTATCCTCCGCCGACCCACGCCTTCGGAGAAAACCTTGTTTCACGTTAGCTCAAAGCAACCCAACCCGTTTGCCCAATCGGCCGTTGTGCTCACCATGGTGCAACAGCTGAATAAGCGATGTCAGAGCTTGTTGTGTAGGGTACAGAAGGCACAACTCACGGGCATGAGTAAGAATGTACTCTCCCTGAGGAAGTTGCGAGCGAAGCTGCTTGGTGAAATTAATGAGCCATGTCTCAGCAGAGCCTCCTCCGGAATTGAATGCGGTGTGGTCCTATCCAAATCCATCATATGTGATGGTCCTACGCCCATAAATGCCACCGACAGTACCTCATAGCAGACGTCAATGCCCTGGAGCCCGTATTGAATTACCCAAGCCGCCATAGTGTCCGCCATGGTCTCAGCGTTATATCCCGACGTGGTGGGCGATTCGGTGGACCCGAAAGCAGAAACAACAAGCGAGATTCCGGCGTCATTGTACTCTGACAGGTACGAAGAACGCTCACTCGCCGAGAGCCGCTGCCAGTCCAGAGCCCTGTCGGTTACTCCAGAGGTCAAGAAAAACGAGAGGGCGCTATTCCAAGATATGTTAGTCCCACACAAAAACATCATCCAATCAAAACTTGCAAGACGTTATATCCCTACATTGGGCGTATGTCAGTGGCGGGACATTCAACATGGAAATGTGTGCCAATGGCTCACGTCAAGGTCTCCAGCAGTGGGAAACGAGCTAGTGTACTTGTCGCTGTAGGCCACGAAGTGAGGTGCCGCTGGTGTAGACCTCTTCAATAAACCGCGAGCCTGGGGGCTAAGGCGACCAAGTTTTTCCACTAATGGAACAGCCTGCAGCGATCCAAACAAGGACGAGAGAACCAGACATGCAGCTAAACCAGAACGAAAGAAGACCATGGCACCGGAACGAGACCAATCTAAAGCCACCAACGAGAAGTTCCTTATAACTGCTCGCCCACAGCCCACAGTATTCAATTCATTCCGAACCCTTTTGGCCTCCGTAATTTCGGTCAATAAATTTGTCCGTAAGACTGCATAGCCTGTGTAACGCCACTCGGCGCTAAGCTGGGCTGTTTGACAGCCCCGTACGGCATTCGTATGTTGTTTTTGTGATTGCGAACTTCGCGAGTGGTCAAGGAGTGGGTTATAATATCTTCTAAAGACCCAATTAGTATTAATTTACCTGTCAATCAATGGTAGAGTACTGTTATCACGGTTCGGGGACTTCGCTCATTTTTCTATCGCAGGGCCATTATAATTCCCCAGTTTGCGAACAGTCACATCCAACCACAGTCGGACGACTTCGATGTTGATAGTGGGCCCGGGATTTAGGCGAGGTCTAGACCGCGGTTACTTAACCGGCTCGCTACTGATGACAGCTCGTACTAAGCTCATGATCAGCGATTCTTGAGCAAAGTATCGTTGGGTGATTGGGAGGAAAATCATACCATGGTCGAGACGATTGTTCGTTTCGTTCGGTTCTGATTCGGGTCCAGGAAGAATACCTGGGTGACACTCAGCGCAAAAGAAAAGTGAACCGAGTGTCCTCGCGTCCGGCGCTGCTAGTACTGATCTGGCATCACGTTATGTTCCCGAAGAGCTTCTGCGAGCTTAAATCCCTAGGCGAGGGACGAACAGCTCGGACTCTGATTGGACGATTGGCAGAGCACTTCGAGTTGTACGGCAGAGTTCTATTGATATCCGTTCAAAGAGCAACCGCGTCCCGATGCCTAGCCCGCCAATCCGAAAGCCAGAACTGGGTTAGCTGAGGAACATCCTTTGCCTACTACCGAATATAAGAAAAAAAAAAAGAACACTTATACATTTGTCCCTATTGCTGTTATGCGTATATCGCCCGTGTAGGGTTTCCAACTCGAAGTTGTGAGTTCTGGTTGATTGCTTGGGCAGACAGCATCTGAGGTGGACATTGCTGTGTCCGCGTTCCTTCCCGGATTTCGCGCATGAGATGAAAAAGAAGACATGAGAAGCCACCATGACAGGTATACAGTAGACCGCATACCAAAGAGGCGATATCATTAGGCCAATTCAACGACGTGAGTTCGAGTGGGTCTTGGTTTAATTTCAGTGGAAAGTTGCGCATATGGCGTACATAGGCAAGTCCGCTGTAACAACGCCAATTCACTGTCGCTCACCCGAAGGACGAAGTGAAGGTTTAGCCGCGCTTCTGTGAAGCAACGGAGCCCCGGCACGGTCAATATGCCCAAACTTCCTATATATGGAAAAATCTAGCTAATAGTTCCTGTCTCCTTGTGGCTATCGCCGTCACTATGATCAACCTGTCGCCGTTTGTCCTTCCCCCTTTCTCCCCTCTTCCTTTCCCCTTCGCGCGTATGTCCGTATTCACTACCAACTACAATGACACGCACTGGTGTGTAACACAGTGAGGGCCAAGTGAGGTGAATTCGCTTTCGTCCTCTTCCGGCCTCTTTGCAAACTATTTTTGCCTCCTTGCATGCCCCACACACTGAGTTGGGTGTGCACCACTTTGTCGAGTCGGGCCTTACTGTATTATCATGGCACGCCTGTCACGGACATTTCCCAGACTACTTGTCGTCCCTTCTTTCACACCATTTCCCCTTGTTAAATTGCTCGCTGAGCCCCCCTGCCACTACGGAAGGAAGAAATCAGCTAGAGCGTTCTCTGTCGCGTATGATGTGACTACGGAGTAAGGTAAATGACGTTTTTAACTGGAGAGACTGTATGTATTCGTGACCTAGACCAATGAGCCCAGGTATAATCAGGCTCGCGGCCAGCCGATGTGCTGCCAGGTGCGATCCCTTCGAACATTGAGCAGTACATTCCTGTTCTCTTTAGATGGCTGTGCAAGACTGGATTGCTAGATTGGGTCTGTAGTCGAGACGATGCTTGCTTGAGTTGGGTCTCCTGCAGGATTGACCCTGACATTTTGATGGACACAGCCTTATGTGCCTTGTGATGGCACACAGCTTGTACAAGTCAAGAGGAAGGTGGCGCACCCTGGTGGACGTACAAAAAACCCAGGAGCAGTGCCAATGCCACATACTGACTACCAACGACATTCCCCAGGTCGTCATGCAGCTCACCCTCTCAACCGAGAATGCGCGGGCTGCCACATTCACCACTGAGAGCGGTCAAGTACTCTACAAGGCATACACTCCCTCCAACTTCGGGGGCACGACAACGATCTACAAAGTTGTGCCGAACACGGATCCGATGGACATGCAGGACCGCTTCGAGGTCATGGGCGAGATTGACTGGCGCCTGATTGGCTCGGCGACGTTCCGCCTCAACGGCCAAGAGATGCAGTCAGACGAGTTCCTTCCCAGGCATGGGATCAGGGGTCGGTGCGCGCTGTTTTTTTTTTCGTCTGGTCGGCGTTGCAGCAGCTTGCGCAGTAAGCGAACGTTTACGGGACCGGACGGCCAACCGTACCGATGGGACATGTTATTCCGCAAGGTAGTAGTAGGTGCCCCACACTGTCAGCGTTTGCATTGCGGCGACGAATCGCTGTTGCAGCTGTCTCGGAACGACGAATCAAAGACCGAGGTTGCGCGCTACAACGCGGCCACGCTTGGGATCGTGGGTCCAAAACTGAAGCCTCGTTTAAATGTTGACGACGACGTGAAGCATATGTTGGACTGGATCATTCTTACATTTGTTTACGTGGAGCAACAACATATGAAGAAAGAGAACCGGGCACGTGGAGGTGGCGGTAGCCCACCCAGAGATGCTTCCTGTAAGACCAATCCAGTCTTGTCTCTGGATTCGAATATCAATTATTCACGCATTCTTGAAGAGTAGGTTTATGTTCATGTCTCGTTGTTGTATTGGAAGGAACACCGTCAGGGCGTTTACGTCCACCAGATTAGTCTCATTGAGGATTGAGGCCTCCACCTCGCGCGATGGTGATAATGTTCCTGGTGATGCGTCGCACGTCAATCCCTTATCATACGAATATGCCCTCGTTCACACTGATCAGGTTTTCTGTCACACAGCTGGGGTACTGCGTAGTGTCATCAGCCACGATTCAGAACATAGACTGTATCCCGGGCAAAGAGCATGCAATTGGCACGGATACCGTTGATTTCAGGCTTTGGCGTCACGCACGCGACCTCAATCTATGCAGGCCTCCAGCCCCTCTCTCGAACACGGCTGCATGGCCAAATGTTCACGTTCCTTGTAGAGGCTTACCGGGATGAGTGTTCTGAAGGTTGTATAGACAAAGAAATAGTTGACAAGCCCCTTCTATGACTTCTGGGTGTCGCTAGCTTGACGAGTATAGTGATCACGCGCTACTGCCGCTCTACCATAGATCACATTGATGTTCTTGAAGCGAAGAGCCACTAGAGTCCAAGAATTATTCAGAGTATCGTCGAGCATGTGATCACGCATTCGCAGTACAACAACTCTCAATGATGGCTCAAATGCAACACCAGAGTTCCCCGGAGTTTGCTCCTCTGCGCATCATCAGTTTCTTGGGGATCGGCGCCTGCCAAACCCTACGGTTGCAGCCGAGAGATTATACCAAACTGGTCCCCCGTGGGTCTTTCTGAATTGAACGTCCGGTGATCGGTAAGTGACACCAGATGATGTGATGATATATCCAAAAACCTCACAAACTTGTGTTGGCCCAGGAAGGTGGTAGAGTATCATACTAAAGTCATGGTTCCTGGAGATCGCTGAGTCTAGCGGACAAGAGGCGTCACCCACCAGTGGGTTTTACCGTGCAGACTGGGTTGCATCGACACGGGTTCCAAGATCGAATATGGTTTCTGAGTCACCAACCTTGACCCTACACAGCCCATTTGAAGATGATTGGTGCTCGGTGGACCCACAGGCTAATTCAGAACTTTCACAGAGGTGACTTCTCTGGATGATGTGTATTAGAACTTCATCGGATAGACTGTGTGTGTGCTTTCGGGGTATATTCTATATCGATCTCTGCAGGTCCTCGATGTCCCCTCGATGGAGCTAAATAGCAGACAAGGGTCACAGGAGAGGCTAAGGGGAATAGCATTAAGATGGCATAAAGGGGATGTACCATACCAGTGGCCACTTTAACATGGTATATCTATTATCAGCCTCACCCGCTCGAAAGAGACGTTGTGGAATGATACGCACAGACTGAAGTCCGAGTCGTGATAAATAGTGCGTGACGGAGTTTCGAGACTCGAAAGCGCCGAGGGTGTCATGTAGACAGATCAATATAAAACACGTGTCCTGCATCTCGGGTTAGTATTAATCGTGAAATCATCTGATAGGGCCTTTCATCCTGATAACCCAGGCATTCGTTAAAAACCTCATCTCGCATTGAGGACGTCGCGTGCTCGTTACATCGGGACATTCCAAAGCGATATCTGACCAGACGGTGATATATGTCCCTGGGTCTGCAGGAGATTTTAGTACGTTCGGGCAAGGCGACGGTGCTTGAATGGACTCGGACAGACGACTCTTCGCCTTACAACACCTACCCTCCGCTGCCCTCGCCATCTACGCGATGGAAAAGTAAAAAAAAAGAGCACCAGACCAGTACAGACGACATAATACCATCCTTACAATATCTTCGAAACATCAGCGTGAGTGTCCCTGAAGCTCGTCCATACTTTTAGGAAGTTGGCAGGAACTAGAGGCCACCGCCGTTTAGGAAACCTGCCAACAGCCTGTCAGTAGTCTGATTGTATGGTGGCCCTCAACTGACCCTATATCTTCCCCTTTCTCTACGAATCCACTGCCTCTGCTAGTGAAACTTTCATCTGTGAAGGCTAAGCCCCATCTTTGATGAGTTGATTCAAGGGTCAGGCCCTGCGATGATGAACTCGCGCTCAACGGAGACTCGTTTGAACTCTCCCCTCGGCTGCCGGAGTAACGACGCAGAGAAGGGTTTTTGAAGCCGAACGATGCCCGGGCAAAGTTAGTGGCGGATCTGACACGCGCAGAACCAGCTTCGGCCCTGGAGTCCTGGTATTGGCTTACTCAACCTGCCCAATCTTGTACAGAATCGTCATCCCAACTGCTTCTCCATGGGGACATGTCGAACGGATCGCGAAGATCTTGGGTGCATGGGTGTACGAGAACAAGTCTGCTGGGCTCCCTTGGTAACAACACATTCGCAGCCTGGAATTTCACATACCACTAGCCAGACCCATATCCATGAGTATAATAATACATTTCTTTTCTGCTCAGCCCCTGTTCTACATTCTTCTGGACAGCACAGATGATGGACGGGAGGTACAGTCAGCGATCGACGAAGCGTGCCAGGGGCGGATGAGTGATTTGAGCATGGATTTGCATTGCATCGATCCCGGCAGAGAGCAAGTAGCGAACGTTCTGACGCGGCAATACGGGAGTTCATATCAGCGTCTCTGGGTAAATTATGAGGCATCTGGCTACAAAGCCTTTTCACCATCATCTTTTGCTCTGCCTGATCAAATTGTTTCACTAGCGAAGCTCGGGCAAAAGCTGTATTTTCTATAGTGCCATTTATACACTGAAGGCTGTGTGAACGCACTATGCTGTGAAAAGGCCAGGCATGCTCCTGGCCCTTAGCTCGACTCCGTACTCCGAGGTACAAGTATGGAATTGACAGGAGAAGGTAACGTGCTCAGTAATTATTGCTGGTGGCCCGTGTGGAGTACTAAAATTAAACCTGTTGTGGGCTCCAGGTTGCGTGAGAACAATTGAAACTAATTCTAATGAAGAGGGGAGCGTACGCTCGATCTTCTTCGTTGGGAATGGCGAGATATGGAGTGGGGGTGGAGGAGGGATGTTTCGACGATGGCGGGTGGCTGATGGACACGAGATTGGCAAAGCCATCCGAGCAGCAGCACCAATCCAGGTTGCAGTGCTATCCCCAGATTGCAAATGGCTGGCCTATGGGCTGGATGACAGGCCCGGTGTTCGAGTCTGGAGCATACAGACCCACGAAAAAGTCATGGAAATTGACGACCACACAGACGTAGTATGGTCAATCGACATTTCCAGTGATTCGAGAAAACTCGCGACGTGCGGGAGGGACAACGGTGTTTTTATCTTCAGCATGGCGACAGGAAAACAACTCATCAGGCTACTGCAGTACGACTGGACCGTGACCACGGTCCGGTTTTCTCCAACCGACGATTGCATCGCCACGCTCGCATCCACATCGATCCGGGTCTGGGACAGCGTAAACGGTCGGCAACTGCTCCACATCCCGTTCGGGTCCAAGGGACACTCCTCTTCCTCACCACTCGCATGGTCAGCCGACGGTCGTCGACTTTTTGCTGTCACGCTCAATGCAGCCAGATGTTTCGACTCTTCTTCAGGATCCTTGCTCCACGCATGGTCCGTGCCCGGTGACATAGACTACTCCCCCTCTTGGATCGTCCCGTCTCACAGCCAAACATTTGTTGCCATTGCCGCAAACAAGACATTGTCTTTCTGGGATGCCTCGAAATACACGCAAATTGGTCCTGTCGTCGAGTACGCAAGCCAGGTTTACTCTGTGGCATTCTCAACAAACGGTCATTGCATTGCGACCGGTGAGGAAAATGGGAAGATTACACTAAAGGGTCTTCTCGGAATCCTCCCTGACTCCTACCTTGAATCAAATGTAGGTGGTCATACTCATAAAGCTGGCAAGTCTAAATAGTTGTAGCATACTCCGTTTGCTTTCTCCAATCGTGAGCGTGCCCAAGCATCGTCATTAGCTCGCTTTTTTCAGATACCTTTCTCATTTTTCACAGCGATGCAGTTGCCGCTTATTTATGTCGGGGAGGCGCTACTCAAGGCATGGGTACAAGGCGACTTGATTCGCGTCCAACAGCTCTTAGCAGGAGAAATCAACTACCCATCAAATTCTTTTCATCAATCAAGCGCGCTCGCTTACACTTCACTTGTACAGTCACGCTTGAAACAATGGGACGCGGCCATCGACAATGCCAAACGGGTAATCATTTATCCCTTACCAGTATCCTATCCCATTCTGAAAATCATACTTCAAGTCAACCGAGCTTCAACACTCGGTAATAGGTCACATAGCCCTTGCCATGGCCCTCACTGGTAGTGATGAACAAGGGCTGAAGGCAGCCATGCGTACTTTCGACCTCGTGTTTAGTGACACTGGTTTGGATAATAAATTTCTCTTACTCATCAAGGCAGGGCAGGCATTTATTGGTCTTGCCATTGCTTATACTGTCATTTCTTCCACTCAGGCCGTGATGTTATTTGAGTGTGGAGAACACGATGACGCTCTTGCGCGCATTAATGACCTGATAAAGATTGCAGAGGATAGGTCGACATATATCACCGTACAGGTACGTGAACATGAAACAGTGATCAATAGTTCGAAAAGTTCACAACTTCAAGGCACAACTGTTCTTCCTACTTGGGACCATATCGTTGAGAAAAGGAGACTTGAAACAGACCTTGGACCTCTTCGGGCGTGCGCGTGAAGCCATACCATTTCAAAAAAGTCCCCACCTCACTGTAATCTCCCTTGTATGCAATTCATGTACCCGTTCTGCTCAAACATTGACGCTGTATGATAGATCTTCGGGTGGCGCCTTGACGAACTTGAGTTCGCCATTAAACGGGATTCTCAATACTTGATTGAACGACTGGTAGGCATGGGTGATGCAGCAGTAAAATCCAGAAATTTTGAAGAAGCTGTCGTACAATACTCTGCTGCACTATCATTGAACCTGCTGAACTCTGCCAGTCTCTTTTGCAAGCGAAGCAAAGCCCAAGCTATGCTATTACTGTGGGAGGATGCATTGAAGGATGCGGATGAAGTATGCGGTTTTACCCTTTGTTTCTGGTAATTCTAACTTCCCTTGTCCCAGGCGATTATGGCCGACTCTCAAAATCCGTGGGGATACAAGAGAAAACATGCAGCATTGCATGGCCTGCAGCGTTACGACGAAGCCATCAGCATGCTTGAACGCATGCACTCCCTCATCAAACACTCTACCGATCCCAACATCCGTCGTCAGTGCTGCGTTACCAGCGTAACGACTAGTTTTTAATTTTGAGTGTGCAGGACTAGCCAAGAAATATGTTTCCCCTGCTAAGACAGAAGCCGATATCGATAAAATTATCTGCAATGTCACCGAAACATGCCCACCTGCCCTGATCGATGTCAAAAATGGCCATCTATGCGACGAGCTGGATCGAGCTCATACGTTCAAGTCGGAATCGCAGTTCAAGGAACTATTGTCTTCCATGACTTTGAAGGTAGACAATGAACGAATTCTGCAAGTGGTGGCCAAATATTTCCAATATGTCACATTTTCTCATGTTTGGGAAGGAAAGGAGCCTTCGTACCAGGACGTCAAGACAATCAGCTCTGTCTGGCAACTCGATTTATCTCCGCTCAACGTCAAGTTGCGAAAATTCTGCGAGGTTGTACGGGACGATGGGTATCGATGGGCATGGTCTGATACTTGTTGCATTGACAAAACCACGAGTGCGGTGTTAAACAAGTCGCTCAAGATGATGTACAAGTGGTACGAATCATCCGCCGCCACGCTGGTTTTCCTCACAGACGTAGACTGTTTGACGGGCTCGGGAAGTCTTTTGGAGAGTGTCTGGATGACACGTGCATGGACCTCACAAGAGCTGCTTGCGCCGGAGGTGATCCGGTTCTATGATCGCAACTGGCGGCCATATCGTGGTGACACCCGCACCAATCATAAGGAATCCCCAGAAATCATGCAGGAGTTGGCCAATGGGATCGGGATTGATCCCGAAACCATCAAAGTATTCCACCCTGACAGCCTCAGCATCCGTGAAAAACTACGACTTGCCTCCATGCGCAACGCATCCGTGGAAGAGGACATCGCATACTCGTTAATCGGGATATTCAAAAGTGATATTCGGCCGGATTACGGGGAGGGATACGCTGCCCTGGGACATTTGTTCGAGGAGATTGTAACACGTTCGGGGGAGGTAACGGTGCTTGCCTGGACAGGGGAGTCCTCGCCTTATAACACTTGCCTGCCCGCTACCCTTTCCGTCTATGCCCAAACGCCTCATGCTCTATCTGCCGTCGAAGACACCGATATAAACACTCGCATCGGTGCGTTAAAATTCTCAGTCTCCGCGACGGATGCAATGCAAATCTATACGCAAATCACTCGTTTGCTCCCAGCACGCTTTGCCAATCGCCGACTATACCTCCCGTGCATCATCTTTCGAGTCAAGCGGCTTGCAGAACAGTGTTCGGACGGAACAGAAATCCGTTATCACGCTCGTGTATCAGGGACCGACGACATTGTATTTCAGACTGTGGACATGTTGTCGCCGCAAGAGCCCGGCAGGCTTGTTCTTGTACACCCATGGATTCACGATCTGCGCGATCCGCTCGACACGTCCGCATGGAGCAGCGCACAGTGGGATCACGAGTCAGCGACTCGGACACCTTCCTCGCCGTCGCATGCGAGACCTACCGCCTGGATGGACGACTATACCCGAGCATTGCGATTCACCGCTCGTCTCCAACAGCCTTTCTCTGCGTTGTTACTCCAGCAACAGCCCAGAGGAGAATTCAAACGAGTCGCTGCAGGGCACGAGATCATCATTCCGGGACTTGACCCTCGGATCGACTTCATTAAGAATATTCGTATGGATGTTTTGGAGATTTTATAAGGGTGGAATTTGGTGGTCTGTGTTGGTTTGGCTTCCGGTACTTTCTGCTTGATCGTATTGTTCGAAATTTGTACCCTGCGTTCTGCATTGCTATCAGTTGTTTGTTTATGGAAATGCATTGCCTGAATGCAGCGGTGTTGACCTCCTAATGATCATGATCGTGACACTCCGCAGGAAATGTCCTCTACTTCAGCGCCTCCGTTGGCCGTCGCCTATGATGGGCGAGCTAACTTGTCATACACGACTGGGCCTTGTGCTGGCTGAGGTCCCGCAGCTTACAGAATCGTCCTTTTTGTAGGATTAATCATCTTATGTTCCATCGTCTTGTCGTTCCATGTCGTGCTGACAAAATCAACATATATCGACATGGAACCCGAAGAAAACGATCGTCCAACACC
>JBBPKK010000853.1:0-15198 GCA_038089215.1 Tylopilus vinaceipallidus
AGGCACGGTGGCGGGTGCCGGCGCGCGCCGGATGCGGGGGTGATCACAGTGGGTGCACGCCACTGTCCGCGCCCGCCGTGTGTGCGTCGGTTCGTGCTGGCGCGCAGTGGCGTGTAGTGGTACGTTTGAGCTGGTCGGCTTGGGAACGGCATGTCGAGTCGCCCGGTTCTTTTCATACCAGGGTCGGCCGTGGTGCAGACGCCGGGCCGGGGGATATAAATCATGTGCCATGGACGACGCAAGCCTAGAGGCCCGGTCCAAGCCAGGGAGTGTTGGGGCTGCCATGCTGCATCCACACCGATCGGCCCTCACGCTCTTGCTCGTCACATGCCCGGCTGTCGACGTGTGCTCGTTGGATTCCCTAGGTTCCTTTTATATCACTCCTACAAGATGGTAATACATCTCTCGACGGCATCACCTTAGCCAGGCGGAAGCAGACTCGCGTCCACGGGGCCCCCTTGCTCCGAGACATCATCGGCGTCATCTCGCGATCTCGCGATCGGCGTACGCGGCATCGCCATCAGACCTATATATAAAAACCACGTGGCATCAGATCCGACACGGGCACGTCGCGAACCAAAGGCACGGCACGTACCGGTGCGCGCGCTCTCGAGGATGCCAAACGGCTTCAGGAGGCTCAAAAACGCGACCACGCGGTTCGTCTTGGCGGTCAGCTCGACGATGACGCTGTTGTCGCTCACGTCGACGATCTTGGCGCCAAACTGGTCGGCGAGGACGGAGATGGACTGCAGGTGCTGGTGCTTGAGCCGGAGGGCCTCCGAGGCGGTGAGGGGGAGGGGTGCGGGGCTGTCGGTGGCGGGTGTCTCCGGGTGGGCGCTCCGCTCAAAGTTGTGCGCGAGGACGGCCTCGCGTTCGGCTTTGGAGGCGCTCGAGGTGGCGTGCCCGGGTGCGTGGGCGTGGGCATGGCCGCGGCGGGCTTCGTGCGAGGGGCCGCCGACGAACTGGTCTTCGAGGTACTCGGGGCCGAGGATGGAGACCTTGACGAGGAGGAGCTCGCGCGAGATGACGCGGGTGTCGGTGTAGTCGAGCACGGCCCAGACGGGGACCTGTGGCAGGCGCGTGTGCGTGGGGTGAGCGCGCGCGCGGGGCGGGTCAGCGGGGGGCACGCACGAGGTCTTCGAGCTGCCGACGCGCTTGCTCGACGACGCTGTCTTGGCCGCTGATGACGATGGACATGCGACTGAGGTCGCGGATCTCGGTGCGGCAGACGACGAGGGAGTCGATGTTGAACCCGCGCCCGGCGAGGATGCTCGACACGCGCGAGAGGACCCCGGGCTCGTTCTGCACGAGGCAGTTGAGGATGTGTCTGCAGGAGGATGAGCGCTGCTGGCCGTGTCAGGGACGCGACCGACTTTTTGTAGGGCTGCAGGTTCGGCGGGGGGGTGTTGTAGAGGATGTTGGTCACGGCCTCTTCGGCGGTGCGCGACCGCGGCACGTCGGAGACGGGGAGGGGCGGTGGGCGCAGTCGCTGGGTGCTCTTGTAGTCGAGGGCGGAGGTGGAGTCGTCGATCGGGCGGGGCGGTTTTGGTACGTCTAATTCGGTGCGCAGGCGTGCGCCGGTGGAGAACGCGCGCAGAGAGGCCGTCCGGGACAGCCTCAGCGAGTGCATCGTCTTTTTGTTGGCGTAGTTTGACTCGTACCAACGTGTGATTACCTAAGTAGACATTCGACAGTGTACTGACTTTGGCTGGTACTGTCTCTATTCTAAGTCGTCTTGGAGAGCGACTCGATACACTCGCGAACAAGGCGCATCGTCTCCGTCTTGTCGTACTGCACGATCCCACAGTCCACGTGCGGGCACTTGGCCTCCCAGCACGCCTTTGCCTCGGCCCACTCCGTCAGCCCCGTCTCCAAGATCGTGTCCCCCGACGGCCTGCTGTCCATCTCCAGCAACAACTTGTGCTTGAGCTCCCGCCACGCGTGGTGGTCCATCGGCCGCCGGCACCGCGAGCAGTACGACAGCGGCGCCGCGTTGACGAACGGGTGCTCGTCCAGCTTCCGCCGCAGCTCCTCCCGCCGCGCCCGGTGCAGCTTGAGCAGCGCGAGCGCCGACCGCACGTCGATCTTGCCGAGCATCTCCCAGTGCGCGTCCTCCCACAGGTTCATCCCCAGCGTCCGCTGCGACGCCACCTTGGCCTCCTCCGTCCACCCACAGCGCGACGCCGCGGCGTAGAGCCGCAACGGCTGGTCCGCGAGCGGCGGCGTCAGCACCGCGATCCGCACGAGCGACGTCGGCCCGGGCATGTCGTACTTTTCGGACGCGAACAGCAGCGCGTCCACGTGGTCAAACGAGGAGAGCGGCTCGATCGGGAGGCCGCTGATCATGCGGAAGAGGAGCTCGAGCGTGGACGACTCCTCGTCGAGGTGGATCGTCTCGGGATCGCTCGTCGACGGCCTCAGCGCCGTCGTCCCGCCCCCGTCCGTCGTCGACGGCGAGGGCCGCGGGAGGGAGAAGAGGGAGCGGAACCACCCCGATGTCGTTTTGAGCGTGAAGGAGTGCATCCGGAAGCGAACGAGGTCGCACGAGACGAGCACGACGTCCGCGTCGGGCGAGTCGAACGCGGGGTGCGTCGTGGGCTCGCGTGGCCGCACAGACGCCGCCACCTCGTCCGCGGGCGGTGCGGGACGGTCTTCAGATGTGGATGCCATGAGGGGTCTGTGTCCAAAATAATGAGAGCCTTGAAAGCGAGTGATGGAGATGAGCAGAGTGAGTCGAGTGCTTGTTTCGTGGGCGCACGCACAGCCTTTTTGCTCCCGCCCACGATGTCGTCCGCAAAGTCCAAACCCCTTCCGCTCAGCGACACGCTCCGCGACCTCGCCCTCTTGCGTGCTTCTGGCGTGGACTTTTCGGCCGTCCTTGCTCAGCAGCCTTCAACCGGTGGCACTACCACCGAGTCACCGGAACTCGCGAGGTCAACAGAGAGGTCGTACGAGTTCGTCAACGAAACTCGGGGCGCCTTGAGGGTCTACAACAGCGGGGAGTTGCAAAGGAAGCACGCAGAGATACAAAAGGTTCGGGGAGAGCTCGACGAGCTACTGAAAGGCCTCTCTTAGGGTAAGCGCTCAGACTGGACGTGTTACATGTGCAACGAAACAGACATTCATAGGTCGTGACTGCACTGTCTAACTAGTTCGAGGCATCTCTGTGGTAGCAAGCATCCTGTTGTCTTGTCTGACGCTGTGCGACCTCCCAAGTTTATCCTGACAATGTCAGGAGACGTCACGATACTCTAGCTGATTTTGAGCCGATTCCACCATGCCATCCTTGTCTACTTTTCGCTCCCTGGTTCACGAATAGTAAGAGTCTCGACTCCTCAAAATACTGTGACGTGCCGTAGCACGGGACCGGCTGGTGTCTGATATCGATCTTCCTGACCAAATTTGGACCGTCGACTGTGATCCATATCGCCATCCTCGCCATTTCTGGAAGGACTGTCGAACGCCTGAATGCAACGAGGTTGCCACGACCCGTGGTCGTACAACGTACGTGTTCCTCCCTCCCGCAGCCCCAGAGAGCTCACGAACACCAGTCGCTCCATAGACACGGGCAGCGAGCGCGGTAATGGAAAGCCCACCGAGCACGAGGCAAGCTATCGACAACACACGCGAGGCCCAGGCCTGACACGTTCCGCAGTCCGCGCCTCCATGCCCCTCGCAACGTCGTCGTCGCAGGCGAGACCGGGGTCGGAAAAAGTTCGGTGATCAACCTCGTCGTCGGCGCAGATCGCTGCGTGGTGTCCGACGACGCCTGCGGCGTGACCACGCGAACACAAGGCCACGACTGGGTCTCCGATGCCAAAAGATTCCGCCTTTGGGACACCCCTGGCCTCAACGGGGCCTCATCCCTCCCGAAAGACGCGAGCGCGGCTCACAAGCAGGCGTTAGGTGCACTGCGATCGCTCTTGATGGATCTCAAGCAGAACGGCGGCGTTCATCTCCTCATCATCTGCATGCGCGGGACCTCGGGGGTCACCGAGGGCACGAAGCGGATATACGACATCATCGTGCGAATTCGCGATGACACTGTCCCCGAGGCCCCCCTCGCGGTCGTCATCACCGCGCTCGAGAGGCAACCACCCACGTCAGACATCGTGGCCGCCACGGACAAGTGGTGGGCGGATAACGCAGACAAGTTCGCCAGCTTCAACATGGTCTTCTCGTCGCATGCTTGCATCACAACGTTGCCCGATGGCCCCGGCACCGCCGGACGTCGCGAGAAGTGTCAGCGGCGTGTACGCGACCTAGTCCATGTATCGTGGGAGCCGATACGTAATATCATTATCGCAGGCGAACTAGGCGTTGGGAAGAGTTCCCTGGTGAATCTTATGCTCGGAAACAAACTAGCCGCTGTGGAGGCCCGGATGAAGGCCGTCAAGATCGAACCGCGTCACTATGACTTGGTGTATGGTGATCAACTGTTTCGTATCTCAGACACGCCCGGACTGGAGGATGGGCGCACGCCGGAGTGGCTGGGTTCGCTGTTTGTGGACCGGAACAAAAAGGGCGGTGTCCATCTGCTGATCATCTGCATCGGCAGCATTTTAGAAACGATGGCGAAGACCCAGCAGGCGTACGATGTCATTATGAAGACCCGAGACATGTACTCTCCCACGACACCCGTCGTCGCAGTCATCACAGAGCTCGAGAAGCTGTCGACGCAGACGGCGCCCGACGCGGTGTCTGCGATGGAGACATGGTGGACGGACAATGCGAACGTGTTGAACGAGTACAGCATGTCGTTTTGCGCCCATGCGTGCATCACATGCTTGCCCGACGATCGCGATCCACCGGTGCCGGGACGGCAGGCGCTGTGCCGACACGAGGTGTGCAAGCTCGTGCAGAAGACGTCGTTGCACCCGTGGGCGACGCCGTCCAAGGACCTGCATGTGGTGCTCTTTGGGGAGACGGGCGTCGGCAAGAGTTCGCTCATCAATCTGCTCGCAGGGCGGCAGATCGCACCTGTCTCGTCGGACAGCGTGGGATGTACGCGCCAGGCGTCCAAGTACCTGTTCCACCTCGGGGCGACGGCCATGTGGTTGTGGGACACGGTAGGACTGGGAGAACCCAGTACGAGCGGATACGTAAGTCCGATCGAGGATACTGCGCAGGTGATCCGGCAGCTGAACGCGACGGGCGGGGTCGACCTGTTTCTGTTTTGCGTCCGCGGGACCAAGGGCGCGACAGCGGCGATGCAGAGCCATTACCGGTTGTTTCACGAGGTGTTGGGGCGAAGAGAGGTGCCGACCGCGTTGGTGGTGACGCATCTGGAACAGGAGGCGAACATGGAGGAGTGGTGGGAGCGCCACAGCAAGACGCTCGAGAAGCAGGGGATCTGCTCGGTGGGGCACGTCTGCGTCGTGACGCGCGAGGGGCACGCGCGAAGCGCCGAATCGCGGGACGCGTTGCAAGACCTGCTGACGGAGTTTGATGGCCGGGGTAAGGTGCCGATGCCGTCCGCGCCATGGATCGGACGGATGCTCGCACGATCAGGGACGTGGATATCAGAGAAGGATGTTCCGAGGGGCAACGATGCCAAGTTGGTGCAGGTGTTGACGAAGCGGTGTGGGCTAGAGACGGAGGTCGCACAGCAGGTGGCAGCGTGCATCGATTCGAACTAGTCAATCAAGCTACTATAGTGGTGCCATTTGTTCGTGTAACTTACTGAGACGTCTGCGCCGTCTGGCTGTTACATCATGTTGCGTTTTTCTTTCGGAAACAGAGTCGTACCACCTCCTTGAGCACAACGTACTTGTTGCGTATGATCTGCCCCCTGTCCCATCCCTCAGAGGGGAAACTCTATGGGCAGTACAAAGACAAAGTTGTACGCCAGTGGTGTTGGTTTGAAGGATGTCACTGCAAGTTCAAGTTTCGTCCACCGAGGTCCAAATCCCTCCCACCCAGCAACACGCTCCACAACCCCCGAGCCAGACTCCTGCGTGTTTCCGGCGCAGGCTTTCCGAACCCTCAACCAGAGCTGGTGACGCGAGCGCATCATCGAGGTCAACAGGAGTTGCATGAGTTCGTTGACTAGATTCAGGGTGCTCTCAGGGTACCATAGTGGTTTCGGAGAAAGCACGCAGAGATAGCAAAAGAGGAGCTCGGCCATTAAAACTTGAAAGGTAAAAACGAGCGTCCACAGGTCACGACTACAGTGCCATCCCTGACAGACGACCATGTTTGGTTCTATTCACACCTTTCCTTCGACTTTGTACATATCCCACATTGCAGGTCCCGGCCCTCGGAGGAACCCCAAATAGTAATAGCCTCGACTCCCCCAAAATAATTAGGGTGACCATGAAGTACGGGACCCGGTGATCATCGGGCCATATCGATCTACCGTCAAAAGGGCGGTTCCACGGCGATCCATATCGCCATACTTGCCAATTCTAGAAGGACCACCGAGCGCATGCACGCAACGAGGTCCCCATGACCCTTGGTCGTTGCTACTCTCTGACTCTGCGACGTACGTGTCCTCTCCCGCAGCCCCAGAGAGACGTCGCGGACGGCAGCTGTTCTCCAACCACTGGCAGCGAGCGCGGTGATGATGAGCACATCCAACACGACGAGGCAAGCCGGGGATGACACGCGTGGGATCCGGGCCTGACACGTTCCACAGCACGCGCCTCGATTCCGTTCGCAACATTGTCGTCGCTGGCGAGACCGGCGTCGGAAAGAGTTCGTTGATCAACCTCGTCGTCGGCGTTGATCTCTGTGCGACGGCCAACGACGTTCGTGGTGTCACCACCGGAACACATTGCTACGATTGGGTCTCCGATGGACAGACGTTCCGTCTCTGGGACACGCCTGGCTTTAGCGAGGGCTCATTCGGGACTGTATCCCCCAAGCAGGCGCAGGAGGCGCTGCGATCACTCCTGACGGAGCTCAAGCGGGGCGGCGGTGTTCATCTCCTCATCATCTGCATGCGCGGGCTCACTCGGGTTACCAAGGGCATGAGGCAGACATACGATACCATCCTCCGGATTCGGGACAAGACCGCGCCCGAGGTTCCGCTCGCCGCCGTCGTCACCGAGCTCGAGCGGCGATCGTCCATGCCAGACGTCATTTCTTCTATGGACGAGTGGTGGACGAGCAACGCGGCAACGCTCGCCGATTTTGACATGGAATTTTCATCGCATGCGTGCATCACAACGCTGCCAGACGATTGCCATCCAAAGATGCTGGGACGCCGCGAATCATGTCAGAAACGTGTGCGCGAGCTCATCGCCAATAACGTATCGCCCAAGTTGGCACGCAACATCATCGTTGCAGGCGAAATCGGTGTTGGGAAGAGCTCCCTCGTCAACCTCATACTCGGCGTGAACAAGGCCACTATAGGCAACGACGTCAGCCCGGTCACGCTCACGGCGAGCAGCTATGACTGGGAGTACCCTACTGGAATAGTACGCCTCTGGGACACGCCCGGGCTGGGGGAAGGGCTGCAGGGGAACGTGCTTCAACGGCGCGCGCAGGACGGGCTGCGTTCGCTGTTTGTGGACCTGAACGAGAAAGGTGGTGTCCATTTGCTGATCATCTGCATCCGCGGCATCTCCAAGATCATGGCGGCGACCAAGCGGACGTACGACGCCATCATGAAGATCCGGGACAAATGCTCTCCTACGACGCCCGTCGTCGCGGTCATCACGGAGCTCGAGAAACTGTCTACCACGCCTGATACGCTCTTCGCGATGGACAAGTGGTGGACGACGAACGCGAGCATTTTTGTTGACTACGCCATGCCCTTTAGCGCGCACGCGTGCATCACGTGCCTGGAGGACAATTGTGAGCCGCAGATGCCGGGGCGGCGGGCGCTCTGTCAAGGCTTGGTGCGCCGACTCGTACTGGACGAAGCGCTCCACCCGCGGACTGGGCCGCCCAAGGACCTGCACGTGCTACTGTTTGGGGAGACGGGTGTGGGCAAGAGCTCGCTCATCAACCTGCTCGCAGGGTGGCAGATCGCGTCCATCTCGCCGGACAGCACGCCGTGCACGCTCGACGCGTCCGAGTACCAGTTCCAGCTCGGCGCGACGACGATCCGGTTGTGGGACACGGTCGGGCTGGAAGAGCCCGATCGGGGACCGAACGGCTACGTGGGCGCGATCGAGAAGGCCGTGCAGCTGATCCGGCGGCTGAACGCGACGGGCGGGGTCAGCCTGTTTTTGTTTTGCATCCGTGGGAACCGGATCACGGCGACGACGCAAAGCAATTACCGGTTGTTTTACGAAGTGCTTGGAAAGAAGGAGGTGCCGATCGCGATGGCGGTGACGCATTTGGAGCGGGAGCCGGACATGGAGGAGTGGTGGTCACGTAACGGCAAGACACTGGAGAGGAACGGGATTCACTCGGCGGGGCACGCGTGCATCACGACGCTCGAAGGCCATCCGCGGTGGGGCGAGTCGAGGGACATGTTGCAGACGTTGTTGGCGCGGTTTGACGAGCAGGGCAAGTTTTCGATGCCGTCCGAGGCGTGGATCGGGCGGATACTCAAAGGGCTGGGGTCGTTGGTGGAAAAGAGTTTTCCGAGGGGCAAGGATTTGGTGCGGATTTTGACGAAGCGGTGTAATTTAGAGACGGAGGTTGCACAGCGGGTGGCCGCATGCATCGATTTGGATGCTTAGTAGAACCGCCCCAGTGGTAATTTATTCCCAGCGCTATTTTGATGTGCGAGTTGGAGTGTGTTCTGGTCAGTGGCCGGGCCTAGGAGTCGGGGTAGAGAAGAGCTTCCACGGTGTGGGCAAAGTTCAACACAAAGACCCACCGAACGCGCACTTGACATGCATTCGGGTCACGCGTATCGTTCACGCAGTGAAGTAGTCTGCATGAACGGGATCCCGTAGCCTGCGTCGAAATTTGAAGCTGAGCTTCATTTGTGCAACTTTGACCGTTGCTTGAATGGCTCTTCAACTTAGAGTAATAGGATTTGTCTATCAACGATCTGCCTCATCCGTAGGTCACGGCTTGTCGTAGATAGGCTGGTCACCAGACCGGACGAAAACGACGGCGCAGCTCCGGGCGGTACCTGCAAGAGCGGCTAACTGCCAAGGTATGACGACAGCAGCAACGATGACAGAATGACTATGGCCACTGCTACGACGCAACCACAATGACGACGATGGGGAGATTGGCATGAATGACACAAGAGCCAAGCCTTGATGACGGCTGCACGGGTTACCCCATATATGGTCCATGTCATGGCGCAACGACGACGACGACGACGACGGCACGATGGTGCGGGGGCCACATCTCCCCAGACGACAACGGGGATGACAGCGCGGGAGGCACGAGCAGAGCATCATCCCATGGCGCAGTTATGGCTACGGTGCTTACCCGGGTGCGACGCCACGCGGCCGACCACGACCACGACGGTTCGGGCAGTAGGAACGTCCCATAGTCCAATGACAACGGCGGTACCACAATGACGATGTCGCTAACCGTGTTGTGTGGCCATCGCAGCCACCCTCGTTGCATTGCGCTCCTCCGTCCCTTCCCTCTTCTTCCGTTCCTATCCACGTGTGCGTGATGGTTCTGGGTGCGTGATGGGGTGAGGACCACTTACCCTTCGCTACCTTACTGCCCTCTCTGTTCTCGGGCGCCCCCGTCGTCACCTCGCGAACCCACCGCCCTAGCTCATAACCTATCAACCCGCCAGTTTATCCGTGCCAATCCCTGAGTATTACGATAGTCAGCAGCCACTGTCAAGCATATCTGTCCCTAGGTCTTTCCGTATCCCATGTATCCGAGGGCAGAATCGTCTTTTTCAGCCTCGGGGACTCTCGCCGCAGAGCTTGGATGGGGTATGCTCCTGTACTGTAAGGTTTCGAGGAGCCCGTTGGTGGCTGGCTTACGGTGCTCGTGGATGACATCAGCAAGGGTCATCACGTTGTCCAGGGTCGGTTTCCGCGGAGCCCATGGAACTCAAAACCGACAAATATGCAAAGTCACGCAATTAACCTCAGGTTCGTTCATCAGGGAGAGAACAAGCTCAAACTGTTAGAGTGGGGAAGTAAACGACGGCGTGAGATACTCCCGGTTCGAGACACGGGCGATACGTCAGCCAGCGGGTGCATCGCTGCATGCTGCGCCACATGACATGGGCATGCCTCATTCCATCGACTACCGGGCGGACTAGGGTACTAGCTGGCTAATACCCATGACAACCGCAATTTGTATGTCGTTCCATGTAGCCATATCCAACTCATCGCTTGTACGACCTGGTTTCCTTGTCGAACAAATTCACGCTCTTTTGATACAATGTCGCGCTTTTTTAAGCCGCACGTGCGGGTGCGCATGATTCCTCGTCACATCATTGGCAGTATATATTAACAACGAAACAAGGGCACACCGCCACGTTCCTCCCCACGAATTCCTTAATCTACATCTATGTACTTCATAGGTCGTCCCAGCCGACCCTGGATGAACCCAGCGCTGGAAAACCTCATTCAGACCGAGCCCGTGGAATACGGATGTAGCGCGACCACCGCCATTCACTCCATCAAAGTCCCGGAAGGAATTCAGGGTCCTACTGAATCTTGAACACCTGGCTCAGGCATCGACGCGAGGATTGCGGGAGGAGAGGATAGAAATAACGGTACTTGCCATGTGACCTTGAGTTGCCCTGGAGGAGGCTGAGCAAAACCAACCTCTCAAGCTAAAGACATGCTGACCAAGTTGCGTTCTTCCATAACTCGCCTTCGGTATGATCCCGCCGGTGAGCAATGTACTTTGCCCGCCTACATGTATCGCAGGCCGCTGAAGTTATCGACTCGAGAATGCGCTTAGTGCCGGCTATCTCCGACGAAGCGGTCAGCGGCGCCCGACTTGCTCGGACGCTGGTGGCAGTGGCTGTTGTGCCTTAATGCGCTCTCCCCTCCCTCCGTAAACCGAACGACGGTCAGCACGGTAACCTATTTTGTTTGTCTCAACGACCGTTGCCTTTTTACTAATTTCAGTCGAGGACTCAGGGTTATGTGACGAAAAATATCTCCGCCTCTGCTCAACTTGGCTCCCATCACTGATGCGTGCGGCGGCGACGAATGAATTAGATAGCGATCAACCCAGCCATCATGGCGCGGCACGCAAAAAAAGCTTTGTTCCACTCACGCCTCTGGTTCCCGTGGCAAGATCAACCCTCGAACCTGTTGTTCATTTCTTTTCGTCAACATCCGTTCATTCGGTCCAGCTTCATCGACCGCCACCAAGCAGTGGGGGTAGGGCGGGCGAAGGCTGCATATCCTTTCTCAGTTCCTGCCGTGCTGTGATGCCATATGGTAGATCAGTAGTGACACCTGCCAACCCGTTGACGGTAACACTCAAAAGTCGCCAGCCCTCGGAAAATTACGCACTGACTCGGACGACCACGAGCAGCACTTGTCAACCCACTGACGACCGACGCCCATCTCCGACTACCCTGACGCATACATGGCGCCGGGCTCTCGGTGCCCAACTGCACATCCATTCAAATAAGGTTCCGCTACTGGGTGACCCCTTGGCAAGATGCTGTCTGTCTTCGGCCCAAACCACCAGGTTGTAATCAATTAGTCTCTTGTCGGGCCGATAAGGCGCCTCATGTATGTACCCCCCTGCCACATCTCATCTGTCACAGTGTCAAAGTCGCGCATTCACAGATCCCGAGTCTATCTACGGACGGGGTTTGAGTTCATATGGTCCATCCGAGCGAGCGCTGAAAGCAGATATGGTAGCAACCAGAACACTGTTATCAGTTGCGGTTCCCCCTCGCCAATCCAACATATGCGCATACGTAATTGTGGCATGCTCGACGGTCTTCAGCCCGCATTCATCTTAGTCGACAGGCGACAGACGTGAGAAGGCTCCAAGTTCATTTCGTCCCGCGTAGTCGCGGTTGTTGCGGCGCCGGAACGGATGCGCTGTAGGCTCGAAGCCCGTCTACAAATCCGCTGCCTTACCAATGAAATTAACCCTTGGATGGCGGTCAGTTGTCAAGCGCAACGATATATCCCTTCGGAGATTGCAAGAGCGCTCAGACCTCATGTCAAAGAAGGAAACTGCGACCCAAGAATACCAGTTTGTACGTCAATCGAGAGTCATGGAGTGCCCAGTCCAGACATCTTGGAATGCCGGTGGCTGCAACACGCTTAGCCTCCCCCTCCACATCGGCGCTAGGATTATGCTCCCACGAAACTTGTCATGGAAAGTTCTGTCAGTGGACGCGCATTGTGGAATCTCCCAGGATGTCCTTCCACCGCGCAGTCATGTAAGCGTTGCAATGTCGAACGCAAGATAATCAACTGTTGTGTGGTGCATGGATTCACCCCTTCCAGTTTTGCGCCCTTCAGCCTCACCCTGAAATGATGCGCGTTCGTCGCTGGGAGCCGTACTTCAATTCCAAATCTCGAAGAATTTCCCGTCTTAAACCAGGTCGTTGATGGATACTCTACATCGTTGATTGTAGGAAAATGTTCGTCTACCGATCAAATTTTCATTCTCAGGGTAGCTTTCGGAAAGCCTAGAACGCGCAAGCCGGCGAACGATACTGCCATCGGAATTGTTATCGCACTGGTTCGACTCCATCTACGTAAGGCTTCTGGGCGTCATGGAGTCTACGGGTTACGTTAGGCGGATACATGAATTCTGGCTTGGATCTGGCGGGGCCCGATTGCAAATTTGGGTGATCCGCAAACCAAAACAACACCAACGTGCCCAGATTCAGGATGGCAGCGTTGTACGCCCTTCCAGAACTATTCGCCACCAACGTGACTCGTGATTGCAAGGATGAGCGCTAAAATACTGTATAAAGTGGGCCCTTACCTCACAGGTGATGGTGCGCTGCTCTTCCAAACGACAAGCCGCATCACTACCATGTCCTCTTTCCCTCCCCCTGTGGGCTTCGGTTATCCGAGTTATATTTATTCAGAAGAGTCGGATCATGGCCAACAGACTGCGCCTGATTATTACATCGAGTACGTGTCGTTTGCTCGCTGAGCGACGACGAACCCTAATTGCCTGTCGACAGCAGCTCCCAACTAGTTCATTTGTCTTATAATTCCCCTGTGGATTCCATTCATTCCATTCCTGTCACAGTATCAGAACCTCAGTGCTTTTACGATTCCCACTCATACGAATCAAACACACTTGATAACACACCATCTTTATCGAGCTTTGGGGACGGAGAGCCGCCATATGACATCTCCCCCATTAATCAACCATATCTACATCAAGCAGACATACCAGCAGTAGCAGGCCCTTCCTCACCAGGTGTCTCTACTTCATTTTCGGCAGCATTTCCTCACAGCCTCCCCGAGCCGCCAAACGCGCCGATTCACGCCTCGAGCGCTAGTCATACTCAAACCCTGAGCGCCGTCCATCCTCCGCCATCTGCGCATGCACATGGTAACTTCTCCACGCCCATTGCCTCTACGGGCGACAACTACATCTGCCAGTGTGCAACGCCCGGTGGGGTGCCATGCGACGCTGAAGTCCAGGGGAATATACCATCTATACGCGACCACCTCAAGCAAACCCACAATGTTCGTGGCCCCGGAAAAGAGCATGTGCTGTGTCCTTGGATGGGATGTACTCAGAACCTGCAAAGGGAGAATGTCCCCAGGCACATCTTAACGCGCCACCTCCGCGTCCGGGTGACGTGTGCCGTATGCGGCGTCCCTCTCTCTAGGCGCGATGTCTTATACAGTCATGCTAGGGCGTGTCGGGGGAGACGTCGGGCTGGATCCCCCTTCCATTCTCATGTGACGAACGCGCACGAACAAACCTAACCTAGATCCAAACGTGTCGACCGCTTACCCAACTGGTTATCAGTAGCTATTGCTGTTGCCAGGTTTTGCTGGCCAAACTCCACTCACGCTCTCTTCCTTCACGATCTCTTATACATTTATCATCTTATACTTAGTGATATGTGCATTCATCTCCACTGTTACCGACATCGACATAATGGAACGCCGCTTGTTTGTCTTCCCCCTTGCACAGCTGGATCGGGGCAGCTGTCCGTTTACACCCTGCTCGGGACCTTGCCAGGACCATTGAGTTATGACATCGGCACTTATTGTAGAAACACGTGTTCTTTATTTGTCTGATTCGACCCCTGGAGTGATGGTAACGGCGGCGGGGATGCCGAGTCCGCGAGATATGATTTCCCGATCTCGTCGAGGGACCGTTCTCGTAAACTCTCCTGCTACCAACGCACACATGCGCCCTGCTGTCACCATCCCCACGGCCTTTCTGAAATGCCGGCGACGTCGGCGTATCTGATACACCTTGCCGATCTGATCAGGAGAAGAACGTGTTGTAAACAGCAGTGGCATCGTCGCATGCGGCGGCGCTCAAGATGGAAAGCCAAGACGTTGGACGTTGACAAACCAGTTCGCGCCATCCGTAACGGCGCCTTGGAAAATACAAATACATACGTACGGTGCTCAATTCGAGGCAACTCGGACGCGCCAATCAGTCGTGCTGGCAAGGGGCATGCTGTTGCCGAGACCCCCATAATGATACGACGAGAGAAAGAGGTTACAGTAGCGAGCGGCGGCGCCGTGACAGCCTGTGGGGATGGATGCCATTGGCAAGCGCGCTTAGGGGTGTGAACCAAACAAATAAAGCCCAATCATACACGTGTCCGGCGGGCTCAAGACTCGTCCAACGATGTCTCGGCTGAGCGATCATCAATCTCCCAGAGTCAACGCGGCGCGTCTCCCAGACTTTATTGGGCGTACAGTGCGACTGCCGTGCAAAGTGCTGAGCGTGAGCGTCACCTTTGTTGTCCGATAGCGAGGCATTTTCTCAGCCCAGATACGGTAGCAAGACGCGCGTGCAGGCCAAGCGATCGTCGAGGCGTGCGATCAAGGGCAAGTCGGGATAAGATTGATGGGGGTCAGTCTGTTTCCGTACAGTACCCTTAAGCGTGCCAGTCTGTGACCCGGAAATCGTCCAGGGGGTACCACTGAAAGGGACGTTCGTCGAGGTCATCGGCCGCGTCGAGCAGGATCTGAACATCAAGCTGTTGCGCGGTCTCGACTTGGGCTCGGACAAGGACGTCGGTAAGCTGTGAGCGCATCCGCGCGCCGCTGCTGGTTGCTGATCGGATGCTAGACATGCAGCTGGTCAATGATGTCATCGAGTTGACGTTCGACCCCCGATTCAAGAAAATGTTCTTTGCAGACTGACCACGCTGCAACCGATATTGGCGTG